>JAWPHD010010208.1:80000-82500 GCA_037043455.1 Cyrtodaria siliqua | reverse complement strand
AGAGACCCAGACAGAGACCCAGACAGGCCAGGCAGAATGCCAGACAGACAGACAGACAGAAACCAGACAGGCCTGACAGACAGAGAGACAGACAGCCAGACAGACAGAGACCAGATAAACAGGCTAGAAAGAGAGCCAGACAGAGACCCAGACAGGCCAAACCGAGACCCAGACAGACCTTCAGACAGACAGACAAACAGACAGACAGAGACCAGACAGGCCAGACAGACAGACATACAGAGACCAGACAGTCCAGACAGTCCAGACAGACAGACAGACAGACAGACAGACAGACAGACAGACAGACAGACAGACAGACAGACAGACAGACAGACAGACAGACAGACAGACAGACAGACACACACACAGACAGACACACAGACAGAAAGACAGGCAGACAGAAAGACAGGCAGACAGAGACCAGACAGGCCAGACAGACAGACATACAGACATAGACAAGACAGGCCATAGAGAGGGCCAGGCAAAGAGTCAGACATGCTAGACAGAGAGTCAGACAGGCCAGGCAGAGAGCCAGACAGAGACCCAGACAGGCCAGGCATAGAGCCAGACAGCCAGGCAGCCAGATAGACAGACAGATACCAGACAGGCCAGACAGACAGACATACAGACAGACAGACAGACAGACAGACAGACAGACAGACAGACAGACAGACAGAGACCAGACAGACCAGACAGAGAGCTAGACATACAGACAGACAGACATACAGAGATCAGACAGAACAGACAGACACACACACAGAACAGACAGACAGACAGTCAGACAGACAGACGGACAGACGGAGACTAGATAGACAAGCAAGACAGAGACCCAGGCAGAGACCCAGACAGGCCTGACAGAGAGCCAGACAATGAGCCAGACAGATACACAGAGAGGCAGAGAGAGACAGAGACAGGCCAGGCAGGGAGTCAGCCAGAGACCCAGACAGGCCAGGCAGAGAGACAGACAGCCAGACAGACATCCAGACAGCCAGACAGACAGACAGACAGACATACAGACATACAGAGACCAGACAGGCCAGACAGACAGAAAGAGACCAGACAGGCCAGAAAGCCATAAAGACAGACAGACAGACAGAAAGAGACAAGACAGGCCAGAGAGAGGGCAAGGTAGAGAGCAAGACATGCTAGACAGATAGGCATACAGGCCAGGCAGAGAGCCAGACAGAGACCCAGACAGGCCAGGCAGAGAGACAGACAGCAAGACAGACGGACAGACAGACAGAGACCAGATAGGCCAGACAGACAGTCAGACAGACAGACGGACAGACGGAGACTAGATAGACAGGCCAGACAGAGAGCCAGATAGAGACCAAGACAGACATAGAGCCAGACAGAGAGCCAGACCGATACCCAGACAGGCCAGGCAGCGAGCCAGACAGGCAGACAAACAGACAGAAACCAGACAGGTCTGACAGTCTGACAGACAGCCAAACAGACAAAGACTAGACATACAGGCCATACAGAGAGCCAGACAGAGACCCAGACTGGCCTGACAGAGACCCAGTCAGAGACCCAGACAGACAGACAGACAGACAGATAGAGACCCAGCCAGGCCAGACAGACAGCCAGACAGCCAGACAGCCAGACAGACAGACAGACAGCCAGACAGACATACAGAGACCAGACATGCCTGACAGACAGACAGACAGACAGACAGACAGACGAACAGAGACCAGACAAGCCAGACAAACAGACATACAGAGTCCAGACCGGCCAGACAGACAGACAGACAGACAGAGACCAGAAAGGCCTGACAGAGGGCCAGACAGAGAGGCAGACAGGCTAGGCAGAGAGGCAGACAGAGACCCAGACGGCCCAGGCAGAGAGCCAGACAGGCCAGGCAGAGAGCCAGACAGCCAGCCAGACATACAGACAGAGATCAGACTGACTTATAGACAGACAGACAGACAGACAGACAGACAGACAGACAGACAGACAGACAGACAGACAGACAGACAGACAGACAGACAGACAGACAGACAGACAGACAGACAGACAGACAGACAGACAGACAGACAGACAGACAGACAGACAGACAGAGATACAGACAGAGACCAGATAGGCCAGACAGAGACCCAGACAGAGACCTAGACAGAGAGCCAGATAGAGACCCAGATAGACAGAGACCCAGACAGAGACCAAGATATGCCAGACAGAGACCCAGACAGAGACCCAGACAGACAGACATACATACAGACAGACAGACAGACAGACGGACGGACGGACATACAGACAGACAGACAGACAGACAGACAGACAGACAGACAGACAGACAGACAGACAGACAGACAGACAGACAGACAGACAGACAGACAGACAGAGACCCAGACAGAGAGCCAGCCAGACAGACAGACAATGACAGACAGGCCAGACAGACAGACAGACATACAGACAGAGACCCAGACAGAGACCTAGACAGAGACCTAGACAGAGACCCAGACAGACAGACAGACAGACAGACAGAGACCCAGACAGGCCA
>JAWPHD010010208.1:52500-65000 GCA_037043455.1 Cyrtodaria siliqua | reverse complement strand
CAGCCAGACAACCTGAGAAACAGACAGACAGACAGACAGACAGACAGACAGACAGACAGACAGACAGACAGACAGGCCAGACAGAGAGCCAGACAGAAACCCAGACAGAGACCCAGACAGACAGATAGACAGGCCAGACAGAGAGCCAGACAGAGATCCAGACAAACAGACAGACAGACAGACAGACGAACAGACATACAGACACCCAGACAGAGACCAGACAGGCCAGACAGAGACCCAGAAAGAGACCAAAACAGACAGACAGACAGACAGACAGTCAGACAGACAGACAGACAGACAGACAGAGAGCCAGACAGAGACCCCGACAAGTCAGACAGAGACCCAGACCGACATACAGACAGATGGACAGACAGACAGACAGACAGACAGACAGACAGACAGACAGACAGACAGACAGACAGACAGACAGACAGACAGACAGACAGACAGACACAGACCCAGACAGAAAGCCAGACAGGCAGACAGACAATGACAGAAAGGCCAGACAGACAGACATACAGAGACACAGACAGAGACCTAGACAGAGACCCAGACAGAGACCCAGACAGACAGACAGACAGAGACCCAAACCGGACAGACAGAGAGCCAGACAGAGACCCAAACAGACAGACAGACAGACAGACAGAGGGCCAGACATAGACCAAGACAGACCAGACAGAGAGCCAGACAGACAGGCAAGACAGAGACCCAGACAGAGACCCAGACAGACAGACATACAGAGAGACGGACAGACAGACAGATAGAGAGCAGACACAGACCAGACAGAGAGCCAGACAGACAGACAGCCAGACAGACATGCCAGACAGACAGACAGAGACCCAGACAGAGAGCCAGACAGAGACCCAAACATACAGACAGACAGACAGACAGAAGGACAGACAGAGACCCAGACAGGCCAGATAGACAGACAGACAGAGGGCCAGACAGACAGACAGAGGGCCAGGCAGAGACCAAGACAGGACAGACAGAGACCCAGACAGACACCGAGACAGACAGACAGACAGACAGAGAGACAGACATACAGACGGAGAGCCAGTCAGAGACCCAGACAGACAGACAGACAGACAGACATAGACCCAGAGAGAGTGTCACAGGATGACCTTAGTGGTTGGGCTAACTCAGGAAAGAATCAATGACGGTGAATGCATTTACATAAATTTAATGCAACCTTTAAAATATGTTTAATATATATACAATTATCTAAAAAAACAAGCGAATACACAAATGAACTATGAAACGAATGTTCCCATGGACGTGTAAGACGTTCTTAGTATTGTTATGAATACTGAAAGTCTAAGACACTAAAGTGTTGTTAAATCTATAACAATGTTGATCTAGCGCGATAACTGTGATGCGCGAGAGCTCATGAAGATGATGATGCGCGAATTCAATGGATGATTGTCATCAAATGCCTTCTGTAAGGGTTGATGACGCGATGCAATGATAGTTAATCTCCACTGAGATTGTGAATGATATTCCTCCAGTGAGGACTGGTAACGGGCCCACCTTGTGTCCCGGGGGTTGTCGTTAGTAAAACCTGGCTGCGCAGGTACGGGGACCGTCTCCACCGCTTGTAACGTTAGTCGTGGAAGCTTAGCTCCACTCCTGGATATCCAAACCTAGATGGCTTACTCCAACCCTGGATGGCTTATATCCTGGATGGCTTATTTCCAAACCTGGATGGCTTATATCCTGGATGGCTTATATCCTGGATGGCTTAGGCTGTAATTATACATACGTTTTAGATGTCGGTTGACTAACATAACAATCTTGCATAATTACCATTACCCAAACAACTCATTATTCAATCAATATATGTAAGCTGTACTAATGATGAGTAGCAATGTATACATATTCTACAACGCCATGTTAACGCTATGTACGTCGCTGTTAATCAATGCCCCTAATACATGTAATATAAACATGATCAAATTACTCATATATTACACTCACTGAGTTATGCATGCACGCATGTCAACTAATGACCACATTATACAACGCTATGCATATGCGTCGAACATTTATTCTTGTCACTCATCTCATTGTTAACCAATGTTAACAATCGTGTATTACAATCACTGAGTTATACGCCAACGTTAACTAATGCACCTATTATCCACGGTTATCAAATTAATATTGTTTTACAATTAATGATCAATTACAATAATTACATCTAATAAAGTAACTTCAAAATCATATGCTAGTCTAAAGTTATGTTTGAGAAACATCAATGCTTACCGGATGTCGTAACCGCCAAACAAGATGGCGCCGCCCACTGAATACAAATGTACGATAAAAGTTTAATAAAATTACTAACCACATGTTGCCTATGAAATTTGCCGTCCAATCTCTGTTCCAACAAAGTACTTTCGATGATCCCGGCGAGAGCTAGAAGACAATGGGTTTTATAGCAAACATTACGCCCAAATCATTATTTCCCCCGTTCAGTCCGTGACAAACGTGGCTAAATCTACAGTATTGAATCTACACGAGAGGCTCCTTATACAATTTTGCCGTTTAAGGAAAATATACCTATACGTTTACATCCATTAGCACAAAACTAAACTTATGACACGGCCTCTCTGGCGGCCACTTAAAATGTCCACGCTTTTACGTGTTACATGAATAGATCATGAATATTGTGAAATTGTTTCAACTCGAACAATAGATTTTGGGTGTAACCGATACAAGAGCTATATACGACCAGTACGCTCTACCCGTGACATTTTGTGACAACATCTCCCCACTTAAAGAAAGTGCTACACTTTTAAAATTCAACAAAATGATAATTAATAT
Organism: Cyrtodaria siliqua; assembly: GCA_037043455.1. Taxonomy (NCBI): domain Eukaryota; kingdom Metazoa; phylum Mollusca; class Bivalvia; order Adapedonta; family Hiatellidae; genus Cyrtodaria; species Cyrtodaria siliqua. The sequence goes on along the minus strand of JAWPHD010010208.1, from coordinate 62,183 downwards.
TTACACGTTAAGAAACTATTAATTCTTCTGAGCAAACGAGCGACAAAACGTACCAGCTGATCGCTCAATCGCTTGAGTATGTTAACTATTACCACTGCAGTTATAACCTAACTATAATATGTAATTACAATTTCAACACTCTTCTACAATTGTACACTACCCTGTCGTAACATATACTACTATTGTACAATACACTGCAATACACTATTGTATTAAACCGGTCATTATGTGCGGCGACTTAAATAGTCTGCCCCAATATTGTCCTTTCCTCGGATCGCTTTAATTTTCATCCGGTAAGGCTGCAGAGTCAGTGCCCACCTCATTAACCTACTGTTAGCTACCTTTGCTTTATTCATATAAGCTAACGGTTGGTGGTCAGTCTCCAAGACAAATTCCTTACCAAAAACATATCGGTGGAATTTACTGACACCCCACACTACTGCAAGACACTCCCTTTCGATAAAAGAGTAGTTACATTCCCGGGGTAATAGTTTCCGACTTGCGTAAGCCACGGGGAGACTACACCCATCTTGCTCTTGCAGTAGGACTGCACCCACCCCGATATCGGAGGCATCCGTTCTGAGGATAAACTCCTGGTCAAGTTCAGGTAATTTTAGTATTGGGGTTTTGACCAGACTCCCCTTTAAAGAGACAAAAGCTCGCTCCTGGCTTTCCCCCCAAGTTATCCTATTGGGTTGACCTTTCTTTGTCAAGTCTGACAAAGGTGCAGCTATAGCCGAAAAGTTTGGAATAAACTTCCTGTAAAAACCCGCCAACCCTAAAAATGACCTAACTTGTTTCTTTGTCTCGGGTCTTGGTTCTTCCTGAATTGCCTTAACCTTGTCGGGGTTGGGTTTCAATTTCTGGTCCCTCCCGACAACATGACCCAGACACTCTATATCTGCGTAACCCATGTGACACTTGCTAGGTTTTGCAGTCAGTTTAAACCGGCGTAGCCGTTCCAACAGATTACGTAGAGCCTTAATATGGTCTTCAAATGTTGTTGTAAACACCAGGATGTCATCGACAAAACTGTCTGTGTTGGACAAATCCTTCAGGACTTTCCTCATTAACCTACAGAATGTTGCTGGGGCGTTTACGAGACCAAAGGGCATGACCTTGAACTTAAAAAGTCCTTGCGAAGTTTCGAAGGAGGTCATCTCTTTAGCTCGGTCTGAAAGTGGGACTTGCCAATAACCTTTACTGAGGTCTAACTTGGAGAAATACGAATATCCCGCAAGTTTAGAGAATACCTCCTCAATATTAGGCATTTGCTCTGCATCAAAGATGGTACGTTTATTGAGCTGCCTAAAATCGATACAGAATCGAATTGACCCATCTTTCTTCTTAATAAGTACGACTGGGGATGAAAATGGGGCGTTTGAAGGTTCGATGACACCCAATTTCAACATGTCTTTCACCTCCTCATCAACAATTGATCGGGAGTGAAATGGAATGGGATACCCCTTAATTCTTATTGGTTCCCCTGATGTGAGTACAATATCATGTTGCACTCCATCTGTCTGCCCCGGGTTTTCGGACAAGACATCACTGAACTCCGAGAGTAAACTACCCATCTCTCGTTGCTGCTCTACACTAAGCATGCCCGATATGTCTACATCGGCTGCTGTCTCCTTACCTACACTAATGGGAAAATACATGGGACTAGTGTCCTCACTACTGTCTTCCTCACTATCCTCAATAACTGCAACATTAACTACGGTTAACACCCCTTGTTGCCCATTATCGGTTCTACTGATATACTCTTTCAGCATATTCGCATGAAAGGTCTTTAACTTTCCGTTTATCTCGATACGGTAATCCATAGTGTTCACTATCCCTCTAACGTAAAACGGACCTTTCCATTGTAATAACAACTTGTTATTGTCGGTCAGGAGTAACAGTAACACCTGGTCATCTATCTTAAACTTCCTAGCTCTAGCTTTCTGGTCATAGTACCGTTTATACTTGGTACTTGCCTTAACTAACTGACTTTGAGCTATCTTACAAGTCTCCTCTAGTTTCTCCTTCAGATCTAAAACATACTGATATGTAGTCTTAACCTCATCACTATCTACTTCACCTGCCCACATCTCTCTAAGAATCCTCATGGGACCTCTAACTGACCTACCGTACAATAACTCAAACGGAGAAAATCCTAAACTCTCTTGTGGAACCTCTCTAAATGCAAACAATAAAGCATTGAGATACTTGTCCCAATCTTTGGGTCTCTCGGTACACATACGCCGTAACATTTGCTTTAACGTCCCGTTAAATCGTTCGACTAACCCGTTACACATAGGGTGATATGGTGTTGTCATGATTTGACGCAAAGACAATAACCTGCTTACTTCAGCCATAAGTTCTGACGTAAACTGTGACCCACAATCAGTCAGCATTTCCTCTGGTACACCTAGCCTACTGAACATATCAACTAATGCCTCAGCTACTCTCTCAGTTTCAATTGAGGGCAATGCTACTGCCTCCGGATACCTAGTTGCATAGTCTACCATGGTTAAAATGTACCTATTTTTCCTATCCGACACTGGAAAAATTGGTCCAACTATGTCTACGGTCTAACCTTTAATTTTCTATAAGCCTGAGCTTGCTTCTGAACCTGCGCTCTAGTCTCTACGGCATTACTTATGCTACTTCTAAAATCGGACATTACCGGAAGTACTGAACCTTCTATGTTCCCCATCGTTAAATCATACATCGGGTCGTCCATACATAGTGCCTCTGTAGTCCCTTTAAAGAAAGGTGTATCTACATCTATTCTCGCTATTGGCACGTGCTCTACCGACTTATTTAACAACATACACGGTGACTGTTTACCTACCAACTGGTCATCCGTAACTAAACTACGCCTAACTACCACACCTGTACAACCTGTATCCCTCATTACAATTACGTCCGTGCCATTCACTCTACCATCTGCCGTTGGAAGATTTGCATACAGAAAGAGACATGTTCCGATCTTCGCCATTACACCATCCGCTTTAACACAACAGCTACTACTCTCGGTTTTAATAACCGGACTTTTACTACCTCTGCCTCTACCTCTACCTCGGTTTTGACCACCTCTACCTCTACCGAAATTCCATGGGTTGTTAAAACCTTGACCAGACTCCCCTTTAAAGAGACAAAAGCTCGCTCCTGGCTTTCCCCCCAAGTTATCCTATTGGGTTGACCTTTCTTTGTCAAGTCTGACAAAGGTGCAGCTATAGCCGAAAAGTTTGGAATAAACTTCCTGTAAAAACCCGCCAACCCTAAAAATGACCTAACTTGTTTCTTTGTCTCGGGTCTTGGTTCTTCCTGAATTGCCTTAACCTTGTCGGGGTTGGGTTTCAATTTCTGGTCCCTCCCGACAACATGACCCAGACACTCTATATCTGCGTAACCCATGTGACACTTGCTAGGTTTTGCAGTCAGTTTAAACCGGCGTAGCCGTTCCAACAGATTACGTAGAGCCTTAATATGGTCTTCAAATGTTGTTGTAAACACCAGGATGTCATCGACAAAACTGTCTGTGTTGGACAAATCCTTCAGGACTTTCCTCATTAACCTACAGAATGTTGCTGGGGCGTTTACGAGACCAAAGGGCATGACCTTGAACTTAAAAAGTCCTTGCGAAGTTTCGAAGGAGGTCATCTCTTTAGCTCGGTCTGAAAGTGGGACTTGCCAATAACCTTTACTGAGGTCTAACTTGGAGAAATACGAATATCCCGCAAGTTTAGAGAATACCTCCTCAATATTAGGCATTGGCTCTGCATCAAAGATGGTACGTTTATTGAGCTGCCTAAAATCGATACAGAATCGAATTGACCCATCTTTCTTCTTAATAAGTACGACTGGGGATGAAAATGGGGCGTTTGAAGGTTCGATGACACCCAATTTCAACATGTCTTTCACCTCCTCATCAACAATTGATCGGGAGTGAAATGGAATGGGATACCCCTTAATTCTTATTGGTTCCCCTGATGTGAGTACAATATCATGTTGCACTCCATCTGTCTGCCCCGGGTTTTCGGACAAGACATCACTGAACTCCGAGAGTAAACTACCCATCTCTCGTTGCTGCTCTACACTAAGCATGCCCGATATGTCTACATCGGCTGCTGTCTCCTTACCTACACTAATGGGAAAATACATGGGACTAGTGTCCTCACTACTGTCTTCCTCACTATCCTCAATAACTGCAACATTAACTACGGTTAACACCCCTTGTTGCCCATTATCGGTTCTACTGATATACTCTTTCAGCATATTCGCATGAAAGGTCTTTAACTTTCCGTTTATCTCGATACGGTAATCCATAGTGTTCACTATCCCTCTAACGTAAAACGGACCTTTCCATTGTAATAACAACTTGTTATTGTCGGTCAGGAGTAACAGTAACACCTGGTCATCTATCTTAAACTTCCTAGCTCTAGCTTTCTGGTCATAGTACCGTTTATACTTGGTACTTGCCTTAACTAACTGACTTTGAGCTATCTTACAAGTCTCCTCTAGTTTCTCCTTCAGATCTAAAACATACTGATATGTAGTCTTAACCTCATCACTATCTACTTCACCTGCCCACATCTCTCTAAGAATCCTCATGGGACCTCTAACTGACCTACCGTACAATAACTCAAACGGAGAAAATCCTAAACTCTCTTGTGGAACCTCTCTAAATGCAAACAATAAAGCATTGAGATACTTGTCCCAATCTTTGGGTCTCTCGGTACACATACGCCGTAACATTTGCTTTAACGTCCCGTTAAATCGTTCGACTAACCCGTTACACATAGGGTGATATGGTGTTGTCATGATTTGACGCAAAGACAATAACCTGCTTACTTCAGCCATAAGTTCTGACGTAAACTGTGACCCACAATCAGTCAGCATTTCCTCTGGTACACCTAGCCTACTGAACATATCAACTAATGCCTCAGCTACTCTCTCAGTTTCAATTGAGGGCAATGCTACTGCCTCCGGATACCTAGTTGCATAGTCTACCATGGTTAAAATGTACCTATTTTTCCTATCCGACACTGGAAAAATTGGTCCAACTATGTCTACGGCTACCCGCTTAAATGGTGTATCTATCAGTGGCATCTGACCTAAATGTACTTTGGTCACTCGACCTTTTGGTACTGTCCTTTGGCATACATCGCAGGACCTACAATACCTAGTTACATCTCCGCTAACGCCTGGCCAATAAAATTCTGCCAATACTCTATCTGACGTTTTCTTTACGCCTAAATGACCTCCCATAATCGACTCATGAGCTACCTTAAGCACTGTCGTTCTATACTGGGTAGGTACCACTAATTGGTGAAACTGTCTACTACCACTATCTTCAAATTCTCTGTACAATAACCTATTCTTATGTACAAACTTACAACTACCGGACCCTTTACACTTCTTCACTACACCATCCTTGGCCTTCACCTTACAAGGACCTAATGACTCGTCTTGAGTTTGTGCTTCTATAAACTCCGCTTTAGATATGTCACCTACGGCTGCAGGAACCTTTAATTTTCTATAAGCCTGAGCTTGCTTCTGAACCTGCGCTCTAGTCTCTACGGCATTACTTATGCTACTTCTAAAATCGGACATTACCGGAAGTACTGAACCTTCTATGTTCCCCATCGTTAAATCATACATCGGGTCGTCCATACATAGTGCCTCTGTAGTCCCTTTAAAGAAAGGTGTATCTACATCTATTCTCGCTATTGGCACGTGCTCTACCGACTTATTTAACAACATACACGGTGACTGTTTACCTACCAACTGGTCATCCGTAACTAAACTACGCCTAACTACCACACCTGTACAACCTGTATCCCTCATTACAATTACGTCCGTGCCATTCACTCTACCATCTGCCGTTGGAAGATTTGCATACAGAAAGAGACATGTTCCGATCTTCGCCATTACACCATCCGCTTTAACACAACAGCTACTACTCTCGGTTTTAATAACCGGACTTTTACTACCTCTGCCTCTACCTCTACCTCGGTTTTGACCACCTCTACCTCTACCGAAATTCCATGGGTTGTTAAAACCTTGGTTCGGACTACCTACATTGTTGTCCCCTCTACTATTGTCACTAAAATTGTCTACGACAGCGGACACTTTCACCGCTTTCCTACACTCATGTGAAGCATGATTCCCATTACAGTGACGACAACGAATAAACGGTCTACCTATGTTACCACTATTGCTACCTCCTGGAGCACCCATCGAACTACCTCCACCTCTATAGTTTCCACTCTGGCCTTTCTGTTTATGATCGTCCCCTTGCCTATCTCTAAAAGTTCTGTCTTTCGACACTACATTATGAGCTCCACCTCTAGCCTCGGCAAACTGATCTGCTTGTGTTGCCATTTCTCCTACACTAGCTAATTTTCTTTCTTTCAGAAATAAGAACAGATCTCTACTACAAACATTGAATAGCTGGTCCCGCAACAAGAAATCTATGAGGCCCTGATAAGTCTGCGCTACCTTCCCTAACTGTAACCACTTATCTAAGTAATTTCTAGACCTACTAATAAACTGAATAAATGACTCGCCTTTCTCAGGCAGACAAGCTCTAAACCGCTTTCTAAAACCTTCTTCAGTTAACTCAAATCTCTTTAAAAGAGCATCCTTTAACTTGTCATAGTCAAGAGCATCTACACTAGGTAATCTAGAAAATACATCTAAGGCCTTGCCTCTCAATAACGCACTTATATGAACTGCCCACTTATCTTTGGTCCATTCCTGTAACTCAGCATAACGCTCGAACCGTAACAAATAACTGTCCATGTTATCTTTGTCAGCATCAAAGTATGGTAACTTCGAACCTTTTAACTTTCCAGAATAACTATCTTTCCCTTCAGTTTTACTGTCCTTACTATGTGTCTTAGCTGCTTCCAACTCTAAAGCTAACTTATGCTCAAACTCTTTTTTTTCCCTCTCCATCATCATATTAGCCTTAGCTAGTCTACCATCTGTTTCGAACCTCTCATGTTCTAACTCTTGCTTCTCCCTTACTATTCTACTTTCTAATTGTAGCTTCTCTGTGGCTAGTCTACTTTCTTCATCTCGCTTCTCTTTAGCTAATCTACTTTCGAATTCTAGCTTCTCTGTAGCTAATCTACTTTCTAATTCTAGCTTCTCTGTAGCTAATCTACTTTCTAATTCTAGCTTATCTTTAACAAGTCTACTTTCTTCATCTCTTTCCTGCTTTGCTAATTCTCTTTCCTTAAGTCTAAATTCCCTTTCCCTAGCCTGTTCGTCTTTAACAAAGGTTCTAAGCTCCTCTCCAGCATAACCCAACTCCTTACCCATTTCCGTAAGATCCTTTATGGACGTCATGTCTATAGACATTGTGAACTACACACTACAATAATTACAATACACACGTCACTAATAATTCTACTCAACTAACTACTAATGGTAAGTCACTGTGTCCTCAGTAAATACCTGGGCATCATCATAGGACAAGTTACATACACATTTGTACTAGCGCTAACTACTAACGGTTATGTATAGATAGTATCTAGCTTCCACAAAACATATACACTACATAAAATATCTTAATTTGATATTGGACATAAACCTTAAACAATCATCGAAAAGTGTATAACAGGTACATGTATATTTACTTCTCCCATCAATATAAGTATTCTCGAGTGTCACAACATGAGTAGAACGTCTTGTTCGCCAACCTAATTGGGTACTATGTGTATATCAAGGGAGGTTAAAACAAACACCCAAATTATTGAGCAAAAGTGCCTCAGACCCACTCGTGTAGACCACTGCGACCTCGCGCCAAGGAAAGAACGGACAAAACAACAGTTTGGACTCACCCTACCCTTGTCGTGTCTTGACTTGTCTTCCAAGCTGTGGCCGTGATCGTCGACAGTCGCCTTGATGGATCAGAGGGTGGTACACAATTCTAAAATAATAAGTAGAGATTTAGTATATCATAATAAAGATCACTTATTGATTCTTTCCCTCCGTAGTCGCCCAAAATCCCACTTCTGACACCAGTTGTCACAGGATGACCTTAGTGGTTGGGCTAACTCAGGAAAGAATCAATGACGGTGAATGCATTTACATAAATTTAATGCAACCTTTAAAATATGTTTAATATATATACAATTATCTAAAAAAACAAGCGAATACACAAATGAACTATGAAACGAATGTTCCCATGGACGTGTAAGACGTTCTTAGTATTGTTATGAATACTGAAAGTCTAAGACACTAAAGTGTTGTTAAATCTATAACAATGTTGATCTAGCGCGATAACTGTGATGCGCGAGAGCTCATGAAGATGATGATGCGCGAATTCAATGGATGATTGTCATCAAATGCCTTCTGTAAGGGTTGATGACGCGATGCAATGATAGTTAATCTCCACTGAGATTGTGAATGATATTCCTCCAGTGAGGACTGGTAACGGGCCCACCTTGTGTCCCGGGGGTTGTCGTTAGTAAAACCTGGCTGCGCAGGTACGGGGACCGTCTCCACCGCTTGTAACGTTAGTCGTGGAAGCTTAGCTCCACTCCTGGATATCCAAACCTAGATGGCTTACTCCAACCCTGGATGGCTTATATCCTGGATGGCTTATTTCCAAACCTGGATGGCTTATATCCTGGATGGCTTATATCCTGGATGGCTTAGGCTGTAATTATACATACGTTTTAGATGTCGGTTGACTAACATAACAATCTTGCATAATTACCATTACCCAAACAACTCATTATTCAATCAATATATGTAAGCTGTACTAATGATGAGTAGCAATGTATACATATTCTACAACGCCATGTTAACGCTATGTACGTCGCTGTTAATCAATGCCCCTAATACATGTAATATAAACATGATCAAATTACTCATATATTACACTCACTGAGTTATGCATGCACGCATGTCAACTAATGACCACATTATACAACGCTATGCATATGCGTCGAACATTTATTCTTGTCACTCATCTCATTGTTAACCAATGTTAACAATCGTGTATTACAATCACTGAGTTATACGCCAACGTTAACTAATGCACCTATTATCCACTGTTATCAAATTAATATTGTTTTACAATTAATGATCAATTACAATAATTACATCTAATAAAGTAACTTCAAAATCATATGCTAGTCTAAAGTTATGTTTGAGAAACATCAATGCTAACCGGATGTCGTAACCGCCAAACAAGATGGCGCCGCCCACTGAATACAAATGTACGATAAAAGTTTAATAAAATTACTAACCACATGTTGCCTATGAAATTTGCCGTCCAATCTCTGTTCCAACAAAGTACTTTCGATGATCCCGGCGAGAGCTAGAAGACAATGGGTTTTATAGCAAACATTACGCCCAAATCATTATTTCCCCCGTTCAGTCCGTGACAAACGTGGCTAAATCTACAGTATTGAATCTACACGAGAGGCTCCTTATACAATTTTGCCGTTTAAGGAAAATATACCTAAACGTTTACATCCATTAGCACAAAACTAAACTTATGACACGGCCTCTCTGGCGGCCACTTAAAATGTGCACGCTTTTACGTGTTACATGAATAGATCATGAATATTGTGAAATTGTTTCAACTCGAACAATAGATTTTGGGTGTAACCGATACAAGAGCTATATACAACCAGTACGCTCTACCCGTGACATTTTGTGACACAGAGACC
>JAWPHD010010208.1:30000-32500 GCA_037043455.1 Cyrtodaria siliqua | reverse complement strand
CACCAAGAAAGACGGACAGTGAACCAGACAGAGAGGCAGACAGACAGACAGACAGACAAACAGACAGACAGGCCAGACCGAGAGACAGACAGAGACTCAGACAGACAGACAGACAGACAGACAGACAGACAGACAGACAGACAGACAGACAGAAAGACAGACAGAAACCAAGACAGGCCAGACAGACAGACAGACAGACAGGCCAAACAGAGAGCCAGACAGAGACCCAGACATCCAGACAGACAGACAGGCCAGACATAGAGCCAGACAGATAGACAGACAGACAGACAGGCCAGACAGACAGACAGACAGAGACCCAGACAGAGAGCCCGACAGAGAAGGAGACAGAGACGGAGACAGACAGACAGAAAGACAGACAGTCCAGACAGACAGAAAGACAGACAGAAACCAAGACAGGCCAGACAGACAGACAGACAGACAGGCCAGACAGAGAGCCAGACAGAGACCCAGACAGACAGACAGACAGGCCAGACATAGAGCCAGACAGAGAGCCAGACATCCAGCCAGACAGATAGACAGACAGACAGACAGGCCAAACAGACAGACATACAGAGGGCCTGACAGACACCACGACAGGCCGGACAGTGAGCCAGACAGAGAGGCAGACAGACAGACAGACAGACAGACAGTCAGACAGACAGGCCAGACCGAGAGACAGACAGAGACCCAGACAGACAGACAGACAGACAGACAGACAGACAGACAGACAGACAGACAGACAGACAGACAGACAGACAGAAAGACAAACGGAAACTAAGACAGGCCAGACAGAGACACAGACAGACAGACTTTCAGAAAGAAAGACAGACAGACAGAGAGACAGAGAGACAGACAGACAGACAGACAGACAGACAGACAGACAGACAGACAGACAGACAGACAGACAGACAGACAGACAGACAGACCAGACAGACAGACAGACAGAGACCAGACAGACAGACAGACAGACAGGCCAGACAGAGAGCCAGACAAAGAGCCAGACAGCCAGCCAGGCAGACAGACAGGTCAGACAGACAGACAGAGACCAAGACAGAGAGCCAGACAGAGACGGAGACAGACAGACAGACAGACAGACAGACAGGCCAGACAGACAGACAGACAGAGACCCAGACAGAGAGCCAGACAGAGACGGAGACAGACATACAGACAGACAGACAGACATACATATACCCAGACAGGCCAGACAGAGACCCAGACAGAGACCCAGACAGACAGACAGACATACAGAGGGCCAGATAGACACCAAGACAGGCCAGACAGTGAGCCAGACAGAGAGGCAGACAGACAGACAGACAGACATACAGAGGGCCAGACAGACACCAAGACAGGCCAGACAGTGAGCCAGACAGAGAGGCAGACAGACAGACAGACAGACAGACAGATAGGCCAGACCGAGAGACAGACAGAGACCCAAACAGACAGACAGACAGACAGACAGACAGACAGACAGACAGACAGACAGACAGACAGACAGATAGACAGAAAGTCAGACAGAAACCAAGACAGGCCAGACAGAGACCCAGACAGACAGACTCTCAGAAAGACAGACAAAGAGACAGACAGACAGACAGGTCAGACATAGAACCAGACAGAGACCCAGACAGACAGACAGACAGACAGACAGACAGGCCAGACAGAGAGCCAGACAGAGAGCCAGACAGAGAGCCAGACAGCCAGGCAGACAGACAGACAGACAGGCCAGACAGACAGAGACCCAGACAGAGAGCCGGACAGAGACGGAGACAGACAGACAGACAGACAGACAGATACACAGGCCAGACAGACAGACAGACAGAGACGGAGACAGACAGACAGACAGACAGACAGACATACATAGACCCAGACAGGCCAGACAGAGAGCCAGACAGGGAGCCAGACAGAGACCCAGACAGACAGACAAACATACAGAGGGCCAGACAGACACCAAGACATGCCAGACAGTGAGCCAGACAGAGAGGCAGACAGACAGACAGACAGACAGACATACAAACAGACAGACAGACACACATAGATACATACAGACAGAGGGCCAGACAGACACCAAGACAGACCAGACAGTGAGCCAGACAGAGAGGCAGACAGACAGACAGACAGTCAGACAGACAGACAGACAGACAGACAGACAAACATACAGACAGACAGACAGACCAGACCAGACAGACAGGCCATAGAGAAAGACAGACAGAGACCTAAACAGAGAGCCAGACAGATACCCAGACAGACAGACAGATAGACAGACAGACAGAGACCCAGACAGGCCAGGCAGAGAGCCAGACAGAGACCCAGACAGACAGACAGACAGACAGAGGTCCAGACAGAGACCAAGACAGGCCAGACAGAGACCCAGACAGAGACCCAGACAGACAGACAGACAGGCATGCAGACAGACAGGCCAGAGAGAAAGACGGACAGAGACCCAGACAGAGAGCCAGACAGATACCCAGACAGACAGACAGACAGACAGATAGACAGACAGACA
>JAWPHD010010208.1:0-25000 GCA_037043455.1 Cyrtodaria siliqua | reverse complement strand
TTGTCTGGTATTATTTCTTGGTTGTGTTACAGGAGTATCTAACTGAATAGGTACATGTTCATATCTAGTATTATATTGATTACTTCGAAACATACTAGTAATTAGATTATTTTTTATTAATTAATCGATTAATTCTAGCATGAATTCCTCTTCCGGATAGTAATCTGTTAATTTTTGTATTTACATTTTCTTCGATTACATTATCAGTCGCAACTTTAGCTGCAGCTTTTGTGGCAGCTTTTGTAAGTTCTTTTAAAATGATATCACCTTTTGGTTTACTAGGTTTAATAACTGAAACTAACTTATCAGCAGCCATTTTTCCTACTTCATCTCCAAGTTTTTTAGAACCACTTTCTAAGATTTGTTTACTAATGCTTTCTTGCCTGCTGTTTTCACAGACTCACTAAATATCTTTGATCCGACTTTTGACAAAATGTCAAATATGCCAGCTCCAGTCAATCGATCAACTTGAGTATATGTTCCCGTACTAGTGTCATAAACTTTTTTTAAACGTGCCATATAACTTATGTTACAGTAATTCCTTCAAAACAAATCGAAATGATGTGTGGACACCATTAAGATTAATAATCTTACCAGAGAAATCGGTTATGTAAATATTAATACTGTTAATGATCGTTTTGTTTACCTCGCAGAACCCAACTCTCATCGGTTCATCTTTAAAAGGATATGATCTCGTAAGATCAACTGTACTTATTTCATAAATGACATCTCCGTATGATCCATCAACAATATAATTACTTATCAAATCACAGTGGATATACAATGTATCGATAGAATTTGTTATGTTTGGCGTCACAGTTCCAAATTTAGTTTCTCTGATAACTGCATCTTTGTCAAACCCGATTAAGGTGTGAAAGTTTGTTTCTCTTAAATCAAGCATGAAATTATTATGGATGGTAACCAAACATTTGAAACTTGATAAATCAAACTCAATTCTTATCGGGACAGGTGAGTCATCCGTTAAATCAGTGTTTACAGTCAATGTTTCTTTTATGTAATTATCGATATCAGCATAACTGTAATTTCCATTTGCAAAATCAATAGTTTTCTAATCTGTTCCATTGTGATACCTTATCACTTTGTTATTAAAATCTTCACTAATATTATACCATGATTAAGTCATGGAATTAATCTTATCAAGTCCAATGCCATACTGTTTGTTCTTGCCTAATATTAATGGTCTGTCGAATACAGATGTACAATTACTCGGTGTGTTTGAGCTATTAATTATTGATACTTTTTCTGATGATAATACAATTTTTTGTTCCATTATACATATTAGTAGATCAAATTAATCACCTAAATAAAACATTTTTAAACTTGATTTTTCAAAATTTAAAACTTGAGTAGTGTTACTTTGTATAATTGGTCTAAAAAATTAATTTATTATTTTTTGTAAAATATAATTTGAATGTTTCTTTTAGTGTTCGTTTGTTATTTTCTAGCTTTGGATATAATAATTTTTCCTGATTACCATTACCAAGAAGAAAATGTATTACGTTTCCTCCATAATAAGTAAAGTCTATATCAAATACATAACTTCCAGATTTCACAATGGAAGGTCCTAGAAAAACACTCGCATACAAATATTCTGCAGTATTTATAAGTGGATTTGTTACAAAAGTAACTGGTCTAAGAAAAAGCTGCTGAATGGTTCTTTCAAGTGTTTGTTCTGTTGGATGCGATACAAAATTTGCTATCACCGCACGAGAGTCCGCAACAAAGTAATCTTGAATAATACTTATTCCATCTATCGTATATTCAAAAAGTAGAATCCGATTTAAATATTCTACTTTTACTCCCAACTCATCAATTATATCAATAATTTCTATTTGCCGACTATCATCAGACTTTTGATTATGCTCTTTAAGAAAAGCTATTTCACGATCAAAAGCTTTGCTTCTTTCATCCTGAGCAGCTTTCAATTGCTTTGAAACATCATCATTAGCAGTTTCAAGTTTATCAGTGTTAACCAGTTTGCTCAGTGCAGTCTCAAGTTTATCAGTGTCAATCAGTTGTTCAGAGCAGTCTCCAGCGACTTACCATCAACCATTTTCTTTTTGATGTCTTCAAATTCTTTGATGATATCAGCAACGTTGGTGTTTATCTGTTCATTTAATATTTTAATTTGAGTTATTTCGGTAGTAAAAGCAGTTCTCATTTGTTTCGAAGCATCAGCAATAGCAGTTTCTAGTTCATTGTTATCAACCATTTGTTTGTTATTTTTTCCAATCCGTGTATTAATATTTTGAACACCAGTTCTTATTTGTTCGCTTAATTTCTTAAAGTTTTCACTCTCTTCCAATACATCTTCTTTCTTTTCTAACTCTTTCAAAGCATCACTCAAAAGTTTTATTTCATCTTTCAAACCGTTTTGAATTTCAATCATTTTCTCACGGTTTGTTTGTAACTTTGTTTGTATTTGACTAAGTTTATCTTCAACACCTGTTTTCAAATTTGTTATCATGTCCAGCATTTTATCAATATTATGATCACGTATGATTTTTGTTATTCTCCTTTGAGTATATTGCCTTGTTGCCACATCATCTGCTTTTTCTGGATTGCCTACATTGATAATTTTATTTTTATTCATGTTCAGATCACTTCTCAAAACATTTTCCTCAAAACATTTTCCTGGTTTCTACCCTTGTGAAATAATTAACCAAATGTTTTTGTTTTACATACTCAGACAGCACAATGCCAAAATTTGTAATATTAACACTGCCAGTAGTAACTTCCTCGCCAAGATCATTAAAAAGCCCCATTATATATAATATGGTTAGATGAAATATCACCAGTGAAGTTTCTTTTGATCAACTTCCTCGGGCGATCCAGATACAGAAAGTCGTACTGCTTGTCAGTCGCTTTTCTATACTGCTTTTTGCTGACATCTTGTTCTTTGGAAAGCATACCCAGCTCGCGATTAACCGGAGTCGCAAAGAAAATGTAATGAGAACAGTTCAAACGAATGTCTTTGGGAGTCTTATAATAAGATTGAGATAAATAAATTACACAACAATTTTTGTGTCTCCCCTGGATGAAATAATTAATAATATCGTTTTGATTGCGTTCACAAACATAATCGTCGAAAATGACTATCTTTTGAGTATCTGAATCTAAAGTATCCACAGGGATAACTTGATCATTTGAACATTCTAATATATCTTCAACTGAAATTTTATTCTTTTTTGCTTTCAAGTTTTTGTGACAAAACCTGATACTTAGACTGCTCCAAGTGTTTAGCAAACAAGTAAATCTTGTCATAGTAAACTAAAGGTTTAACAACATGTGAACTAATGTGTTTGTTTTGCCAGAACCTGAATTACCACAAATTAACATACTTAAACAACAGTCTGGACATAAAGTTCCATAGTTGTTTAAAATTACCGTTTTCTGTTTTCATATCATAGTTTGGGATTTGCATTATAATAATGCTTGGATAATACTCATCTTAACTTATTTTAATTTATCTTATTTTAATCTAACTTATATTATTAAATGTCTTTGTTAAAATGGAAAGAATTAGCAGATAAATCGCGAAAAGCGAGTGAACTTGTCAAATAATACGAGAATAAAGTTATCCGAAAAAGACTAGAAAATACACAGAAATATTTAAACCTATAACTAGCGAAATAAAAAGTCAGTCAGAACAGCTAACAGAGCAGTTAGCTTCTCTTCCAGAAATAAGTCGGCAATAAGCCGCTCTTCCGGCAGCAATAGGCAATAGGCGAGGAAGTGCAAGAAAAACAAATGTATCAGGGATTACCACAGTTATTTGATGAAGAACCTCGTATGACACAATTCGATGGTAATTTTGATGTTGATGTTGGTATGGATGAAGCCGTGTTAAAAACACATAACTATCCTTTACCAAAAGATTTAGTCCAACGAATAACCACTGGTGAGTATGATTCTGAACCATTGCTTACACATGTTTCTAATAGAATCGATACAATTGGACGCGACAGGTGTACCCTATCCAAGCAGACAAAAAAAGAAAAAGATGTAATAAAAAAAGCAGCACACGAGCTAGATAGGCAAGCTCTAATAAATGAGTCAAAAGCTTTGGTAGATTATAGAAGTAGAATTATTAATCTAATTTCATTAAGAGAGCTCATTGTGCCTAGAAAAACCGTTTCAGGTGAAGGGATGCAACAAAATAAAAATTCCTACAAAGTCGGTAATGATGGCCACTATGGAATGTTACAAATTGATTTACCTAAGCTTGTTGGTCATCACAAACTTATTGCTAAACAGGGAGAAGCAGTCATGCTAGATCTAAAAGTAGATGATGATTTTATAGACTTGATAACAAAGCGTTACAATAATAAAAAAACTTATTCAAAGCTGTCTCAGAATGCTTTTAAGGAACTAACAAAATTATCTGGTTTACCAATTCATAAAGGTTCTTCAAAGTTCAAGAAGATTTTAGGAGGTTGTGCTGATGTTGAATATTACAGTAGTCCCGACGATTTGATTTATGATCTAGAGTTAGTATGTGGAAGTATCGAATCAGGAAATAATAGTCCACAGATAATAAAAAAAGGTATTAGCATAATCGATGAGTTATTAAAAATAGGTAAAATATCCACCAAAGAACATGAGCAACTATTTTTTAAATATCTTTTTTTTTTTTTAATTTCAATCACCAAATTAATGGTGACCCATTTATTCACCCCGTCATAGGTTTGTGAGGGTCGGGGTGGGCCACCCCTCAGCAAACCGTACAGTTATATGATAAAATATGCGTCAAATATGTATTTAAGTATAATACAACAAATATTTACAGAAGCTAGACTAAAGCATATCTTAATATAGACATAAACAAATGTGGAGGTTTTTTCTTTCTTTACGATTTCAGAATGAGTGCAAACATGAATATTGGCCAAATTTGTTAAAGGGAGGCATTGCAATATGTATATATTTCAAAATATCTTCAGTGGATAATATGTCATGATTGGCATGTATCCCTTTAAAAATTGGAAGACATTTAATTTCACAATCTTCAAATGATAAACGTTACTTATTTATTATTTTTTGCATTCATTCTAAAATCGCAAACAAACTTTTTCTTTTCAAAAAACCCAGTGGATGATTTACATATATTTATATTGAAAAAAGTTATGTTACATAGACACTCACAAATATTAGAACAATGAGACATACATGTTTTTCTATTATATTCTTGGAAAAAAAGTTGTGGTATATAAAAAAAAAAAGGACAAGATGTTTCTATGGAGATGTGACTCTTCATTACTCAATGGGAACAATGGGAAACGTAGTGCAACAATATATTTACCGTTGTTATTTACTAAAAGCACAGAGTAACATTTAGCGAAAAAGGATCTGATTAGTGTAAAAGGGTTTTATATGCCAACCAGGGCTTTTCAAATTTTTCCAATTGATTATTTTTAATAGCGTTTATTTTTTCAGTAAGATATAGGTATTTAATTTGTGGTTTAAAATTTTCAAAGAATGGCAATATCCCATCTAACTTGCACTTATATATGAAGTATTTTGCATGTAGAAGTAATTTATTTAAAACAATGTCATATTGAATGGAACCAAAAATAATAATTTTCATAGTCCATTCCGGTTGAATTTGTATATTCTTTTCTGTGCAAGTAAACTTGAAATTATCCCAAAATGTTTTTGAATATCTGCATTCCCAAAATAAATGAGTAATGGTTTCTGAAGTATCAGTGCAAAAACTACATGAATTGTCATTTTTTATTTTCATTTTTGTCAGAAGGAGGTTTGTGGCAGTAATTCTGTGATTCATTTTTACTTGAAACCATTGTAACTTTGTATCTTTTGTGCAAGTGAAAGGTATTTTAAATAGTTTATTCCAATCTCTGTCTATATTTAAACCGTACTGACCCCATTTTGCAAAAGATGTTGGTTGCACACCTGATTTATTTAAAACTTCATAAATAGGGCGACAGCCCTTTTTTGTTCCAGTTATGAGAGAAACTGCTAATGGGCAAACAGGGTTTTCTAGGTTGATGGCCAGATGTGCAAAATTCAGATTTTGAAGGTACTCCCTAATTGCCGCAGTCATACCTTCATATTCTATAAAATTTGAAAGTATGCTAAACTTTTCTATAAATAGTCTAAAAGAAAGCAGATTACCATTGTTATCCATTAGATCATTAATAAATATAATACCTTTGTCATACCATCTCTTATAAAATACTAATATAATACCTTTGTCATACCATCTCTTATAAAATACACTTGATCTTCCGATCTTAATGTTATTGTTGTACCAGCTGTGTTAGAAATTGTTTCCATGACAGTGGTTTAACATTTAATAGAGTATCCAGACTTGTGTATACATCCTTCCAAAAGGGATTGCATATATTTTGCAATTTATTTTTTATATAATCATTACTTTTTTAAATATCTTAATTAAATTATTGTCTAACTGATATTATACATGACACAAATTACTAACAAAGAAGAATTAATCGATCATTTGACGCGGCTTGTGGCTGCATACAGACGCAGTTATAAACACAACATTACAAATTATCAGTGGAATAATAGGTCGTACTGCTGTATTGGCATTGGTTCCAGCAATTCCTGTTTTCATAGCTGTAGTTGGCGCAGTTCCTCCAGTAGTTGCTGTTTTTGCAAGTAAAACAAGAATAGCAGAAACAAATACTTTGTTAAAAACACATCATAGAAGTTTAAAACAACTTCTATCATGTGTCCAAGCAACCGCAGGACTAGAAAATGACGAGGAGATAATTAGGATTGTCTTTAATAAAATATTAGAAATTCAAAAAAATGATAACTTTACAGAACCATTGGAAATGTATATGAAAAGGTTCAAGCTTAATGAACATTAAGCTAGTAGAGATGCTTCGTAGGAGCATCTGTTCAAGTTAAACGGCCATGGCACTCAGTCCCCGTAATTATTGTCTGACTTGTTTCCATATCCTATCATACTTTTCTCTGGTTGATTTTGTTTTAATCGGTTTTGTTTCTTTTTCTATTTTTAATATTTTAAATATTTTCTAAAAAATGTATTCAAATTTGATTGATCTTTTCCGACCCTCTATTTTATCCAAAATCTTTACAATTTTGTAAAACAAATCTTCAAATCTTTGCCTATTTGCAGAAGACAAATCATATTCTACCAAGTATTTATCCAAATGGTACTTTCTGTGGTAAATAGTTTTCTTTCGGCTGTAATTGTAACCTGCAATAATATTGTAGCCATTGTGTGTGCCACAATTAAGGCAAACATGCTCGTTATCAAAAATATCACAAGTATCGTTACAATTTATACATGCGTAAGTACACTTGTAACACAGCTTGGCTCTTGTACAATTTTTACAAAGCTTCTTTTTGTTAGTCATGTAAAATAAGATGCAATCTATGCACACCTTAGGAGGATCAATAATATCTAAAACTCTTTCACAATATTTGCAATTCATTATATTATACTACAGAATTATATATTTAAAATAATGTAATCCATATTATATGGAAAGTTATGAAGAAGGAGAAAGGAAACATTTTGATGAGGAAAAAAATATACAATTTGGAGTAGCTGCCCTTGAAAAGGCTCTCACAGATCAAACAAAAGAGCATATTGATGATTATAGGGAAACTTATATGAAACGCTTGGAAGAAGATATTGCAACTTTTAAAAAAGATTGGATGGCTGGGCTTTTGGAAAAATCAATTTTGGAGAAAAGTTATAATATGTGGACGATCTGTATACGGATCAAAGATAGCAGATGGTAATGAAAATCCTGGAAATCAAAGAGCTTGGTGTCATTCCTGTTAAAAAAAATAATTAATTAAATTAAATATAGGCTAAAAAAAAAGGTCATGTAATATTATATAAAGGCTAAAAAGATTTGAAAATTGAAGAATTACCAGAAAAAATTAGCGAATTTGATAGAATTAAGAGATTGGTTGAATCTTATATAAAACCATCTGGAGAATTTAACAAAATTAGAAGAAAACGTATTGATGAAATTGAAGGACTTATAGAAGATGTAAAATTAATACAAGAACAATATAGTAGAGCATTGGAAACAAAAGAAGATTTTGCGGAATTTGAAAAAATTATCAGAAGAATGTGGTAAAGTTGTGGAAAACGAAAAATCACCAAAGCAATATATGAAAGTTTTTCAAGTTGCTATGATAACTTATGATGATCCACTTGTGCAACTTTTAGAAACATTATCAGCTGTTGTAGATGTTATTGAAAAGGAATTGGAGCAAACAAACGGTCTTAAAATGAATGTTGTTTTAAAACTTACTTTGGAACAAACAGCATGTGATGCAGAAGGTAATGAAACAATCGTTTATAAAACAGCTTATTTTGCTTCCAGGGCAGAATTAATCATAAACAAAACTGAAATTGTTGATGTGTTGGTTAGAGCAATTATGAAAATAATAAATAACATTGAAACATGGCTTTGTGAGGGAAGTGGTTGGACAATTTCATCAGTTGATGCGCACTATATAATTCGAGTAAAGTACAAGCCTTTGCGAGGTAGCTCATATTTAGCATTACCAAAAGAACTGCAACACCACAAAAAAGGTTTAATAAATATAAAAAATGAAAAAGATAACGAATGTTTTAGATGGTGTCAGTTAGCTTATAAATTTCCTGTTGAAAAAGATCTCTAAAAATAACAAAGTATAACAATCATATTGATGATCTTGATTACAAGTGAATAACATTTCCTGTTACAATTCAACAATTCCCAAAAATAGAAAAACAAAACAACATTTGTTTTAACATATTTGGATATGAAAACAATCAAGTATACCCTTTGCATATATCAAAAAACAAAGCAACAAAAGAACTTGTGACATGCTTTTAATCACTGAAGAAGAAAAAAAATCATTATGTATGGATAAAAAACTTTAACTGTTTGATGTATACTCAAACAGCACACAATGGAAAAAAATGGTTTTGTAAAACATGCCTCCAATGCTTTACATTAGAAAGAGTTTTAGAAAAACATAAGCCTGTTTGTCTTTCATATAATGGTAAGCAAGCAGTAGAGATGCCAGGTAAAGATGAAAAAGTTTGTTTTAAAAACTATAAAAGGCAACTAATGGTTCCTTTTTCATATATGCTGATTTTGAAGCAGTAACCGAAAGTATTTCATCAACATCAAACAATCCTATAAAATCACATACAGAAGCATATCAAAAGCATACTGATTGCAGTTACGGGTATAAAGTTGTTTGTTGCTATGATGATCAATATTCAAAACCAGTTGTAACGTATAGAGGACCAAATGCTGTTTACAAGTTTTTAGAAAAAGTGATAGAAGAAGAAAGTGGTGCAAAAAAACTATGAATACGCATTTTAAGAAAGATTTGGTGATGTTAAGAGAAGAAGAAGCTAGATTCCAAAAATCTAAATCATGTCCTATTTGTGGTAATGGTTTTGTAACAACTCACGGAAAAGGTAACGCGGGTCATACAGTGGCATATAAAAACTTCATCAGAAAAGTCAGGGATCACTGTCATATAACTGGAAAGTATAGGGGAAGCGCTCACAATATATGTAATATTAATTTCAAACTGACAGAAAAAATACCTGTCGTGTTTCATAATTTGAGAGGTTATGATTCTCACTTTATAATGCAGCATATCGGAAAGTTTGAAAATAAAATAAATGTTAAACCAAATAACATGGAAAATTACATGGCTTTTATGTTAGGACAACGTTTGGTGTTTATTGACAGTTTTCAGTTTATGTCTCGGTCATTAGAAAATTTAGTAAAAAACGTTCCGTCGTTTCAGTATACCTCTCAGGAATACTCTGGCGATACGTTAGAATTAATAAAACGAAAAGGTGTTTATCCTTATGATTACATGAATAGTTTTAAATGCTTCAAGGATACTAATTTACCTGGTAAAGATAGCTTTTATTCTCAATTAAATGATGAGCACATTTCAGATGCAGATTATGAACACGCTAAAAAAATATGGAAAACATTTAAGATTAAAAATATGGGAGAATATCATGACCTGTATCTTAAGACTGATGTATTGTTGCTGACAGATGTTTTTGAAAACTTTAGAAAAATGTGCATTGAGTATTACAAATTGGATCCTTGTCATTACTTTAGTAGTCCTAGTTTAGCTTGGGATGCATGTCTTAAGATGACTGGAATCCAGCTTGATTTAATCACTGATATTGATCAATATTTGTTTGTGGACAAAGGATTAAGGATTAAGAGTTATATTGCAAACAGATATTCACAGGCTAACAAAAAATAAGAAACACTATGACAAGAAAAAAGAAAGCAAGTACATAATATATATTGATGCTAATAACTTGTATGGGTGGGCTATGTGTCAACCGTTACCTACTGGCAACTTCAAGTGGGTTAACAAGTTTGAAAAAGGAAAATCAAATTACATTGTTGAGTGTGATATCAAGTATCCTGAGAAACTGCATGACTCGCATAATGATTATCCTCTCGCCCCGGAAAGTTTAAATATCAAAGATGAGTGGTTGTCAGACTATTGTAAAAATTTAAAACAAAAGTTTAATTTAGGATCTAGTAAAGTTAACAAACTTGTTACGACGTTGAAAAATAAAGAAAAGTATGTCGTGCATTTTAGAAACTTAGAATTGTATAAAAAAGCTTGGATTAAAGATAACAAAAATACACCGGATACTACAGTTCGACGAATCACAGTGGTTAAAGACGTACATATACTTTAATACTGCTAAGAGAACAGCCGGTAAAAATGCTTTTGAAAATGATTTCTTCAAACTGATGAACAATTCAGTTTTTGGTAAAACTATGGAACATTTGAGAAAAAGAATTAATATTAAATTGACTTATGATGAGGAGGTCCTTTTAAAATATGCAGCAAGACCTTCATTTGTTTCTTGTAAAATGTTTAATGAAAATTTATTTGCTATAAACAGAATAAAAGAACGATTAGTTTTAAATCGTCCTATCTATGTTGGTATGTGTATTTTAGACTTGTCAAAATAGTTGATGTATGATTTCCATTACAACTACATTAAACATAAATATGATAAAAAAGCTAAATTATTATTTATGATACCGTTTCCTTATGCTATGAAATAAAAACAAAAGATGTGTATGCAGACTTTTACAAGGATAAAGATCTGTTTGATAATTGTGATTATGATCCAAAAAGTAAGTTTCAATTTAATGATAATAAAAAGGTTATTGGCAAGATGAAATATGAAACTTGTGGAATACCCATTGTTGAATTTGTCGGACTACGAAGTAAACTATATTCGTATATGTTAGACAATAAGGTTAGTATAAAGAAATGCAAGGGTGTTAAAAAATGTGTTGTTAAAAAACAGATAGTACATAATGATTACAAAAATATTTTGTTTACGGCAACAGAAGCTCACCATGAGATGAAAGTCATTAGATCACAAAAGCATAACGTGAGCAGCTATGCAATAAATAAAAAAAAGTTTATCAGCTTATGATGATAAACAATACATACTAGATAATGGACAAGATACATTAGCATATAAATAAAATGATGAAGACTTTGTTTAATGAGTCGCAAATGGTTTAGTTATTTACAAAATTAATAGAAACTGAGGGTTTTGGTAAAGTTCTTCCTAAATGAAGGGTAATCAAGCAGTTTTGTGTGTAGTTGTGTGGGGTCTGGCGGCAAGCATGCCATCGTCATTTAGACGTTTGAAAATGTTTGTGTTAAGGGCAACAGGAGACAACTAATAATGGCTGATTATTTGTCGCGAGGGAGAATTGCGCTTATACTCTCAGTTTCTATACTACTGACATATAGACAGACTGAGACCAGACAGGCCAGATAGACAGACAGACAGACAGACAGACAGAGACCAGACATACAGGCCAGACAGAGAGCCAGACAGAGACCCAGACAGGCCAGACAGAGAGCCAGACAGAGACCCAGACAGGCCAGACAGAGAGCCAGACAGAGACCCAGACAGACATACAGACAGACAGACAGACAGACAGACAGACAGACAGAGAATCAGATAGACATACATAGAGACAGATATTGACCCTTAATACAAGCCCATGCATGTACCTAATACCTGACCTTGGATATTTTCCCTTAATATAAGCCCGTATATACGTATTATGTACAAACCTGACCCTGATTATTGTTCCATAATACAAGCCCATACATACACATGATGTACAAACCTGGCACCGACTATTTCCCTTAATAGAGAGAGAGAGAGAGAGAGAGAGAGACAGACAGACAGACAGACGGACAGACAGACAGACGGACGGACAGACGGACGGACAGACAGACAGACAGACAGACAGACAGACAGACAGACAGACAGACAGACAGACAGACAGACAGACAGACAGACAGACAGACAGACAGACAGACAGACAGACAGACAGACAGAATGACAGACAGACTGACACACAGACACACAGACACACAGACAAACAGACAAACAGACAGACAGAGACCAGACAGACAGGCCAGACAGAGAGCCAGACAGCGACCCAGACAGGCCAGACAGAGACCCAGACAGAGACCCAGACAGACAGACAGACAGACAGACAGACAGACAGACAGAGAGCCAGATAGAGACCCAGACAGACAGACAGAGCCAGACAGCCAGACAGACAGCCAGACAGACAGCCAGACAGACATACAGAGACCAGACATGCCAGACAGACAGACAGACAGACAGACAGACAGACAGACAGACAGACAGACAGACAGACAGACAGACAGACAGACAGACAGACAGACAGACAGACAGACAGACAGACAGACAGACAGACAGACAGACAGACAGACAGACAGACAGACAGACAGACAGACAGACAGACAGACAGACAGAGAATCAGACATAGTGCCAGACAGACAGACATACAGACAGAGAAGAAGACAAAGACAGACATACAGACATACATACAAGCAAATGTAGAAACCTGACCCTGGATATTGTCCCGTAATAAAAGCCCATGCATGTACCTAATACCCGACATTGGATACCCAGACAGCCAGACAGACAGACAGACAGACAGACAGACAGACAGACAGACAGACAGACAGACAGACAGACAGACAGACAGACAGACAGACAGACAGACAGACAGACAGACAGACAGACAGACAGACAGACAACAGACAGACATACAGACATACAGACATACATACATACAGACAGACAGACAGACAGACAGACAGACAGACAGACAGACAGACAGACAGACAGACAGACAGACAGACAGACAGACAGACAGACAGACAGACAGACAGACAGACAGACAGACAGACAGACAGACAGACAGACAGACAGAGACCAGACATGCCAGACAGGCCAGACAGGCCAGACAGACAGAGGGCCAGACAGAGAGCCAGACAGGCTAAGCAGAGAGGCAGACATAGACCCAGACGGGTTAGGCAGAGAGCCAGACAGAGACCCAGACAGGCCAGGCAGAGAGCCAGACACCCAAACAGCCAGACAGCCAGACAGACAGATAAACAGACAGACAGAGACCAGACAGGCCAGATAGGCAGACAGGCCAGACAGACAGACAGACAAACAGACAGGCAGACAGGCCAGACAGACAGGCCAGACAGAGAGCCAGACAGAGACCCAGACAGGCCAGACAGAGACCCAGACAGAGACCCACACAGGCCAGGCAGGGAGCCATACAGACAAACAGACAAACATGCCAGACAGAGAGCAAGACAGAGTCCCAGACAGGCCAGACAGAGAGCCAGCCAGAGACCCATACAGACAGACAGAGAGCCAGACAGAGACCCAGACAGGCCAGGCAGACAGACAGACAGAGACCAGAAAGGAAGAGATCAGACAGGCCAGCCAGCCAGCCAGTCAGACAGACAGACAGACAGACAGACAGACAGACAGACAGACAGACAGACAGACAGACAGACAGACAGACAGACAGACAGACAGACAGACAGACAGACAGACAGACAGACAGACAGACAGACAGACAGACAGACAGACAGACAGACAGACAGACAGACGGACAGACAAAGATCAGACAGACAGGCCAGACAGAGGGCCAGACAGAGAGCCAGACAGGCTAGACAGAGCGACAGACAGAGCGACAGACAGAGCGACAGACAGAGACCCAGACGGGCCAGGCAGAGAGCCAGACAGAAACCCAGACAGGCCAGACAGAGAGCCAGACAGAGACCCAGACAGGCCAGGCAGACAGACAGACAGACAGACAGACAGACAGACAGACAGACAGACAGAGACCAGACAGACAGACAGACAGACAGACAGACAGACAGACAGACAGAGACCAGACATGCCAGACAGGCCAGACAGGCCAGACAGGCCAGACAGGCCAGACAGACAGAGGGCCAGACAGAGGGCCAGACAGAGAGCCAGACAGGCTAAGCAGAGAGGCAGACATAGACCCAGACGGGTTAGGCAGAGAGCCAGACAGAGACCCAGACAGGCCAGGCAGAGAGCCAGACACCCAAACACCAGACAGCCAGACAGACAGATAAACAGACAGACAGAGACCAGACAGGCCAGCAAGACAGACAGACAAACAGACAGCCAGAGACCAGACAGACAGGCCAGACAGAGAGCCAGACAGAGACCCAGATAGGCCAGACAGAGAGCCAGACAGAGACCCAAACAGGCCAGGCAGATAGCCAGACAGCCAGCCAGACATCCATATATACAGACAGACAGACAGACAGACAGACAGATAGAGGGCCAGACAGACAGACAGAGAAAATACAGACAGAGACCAGACAGGCCAGACTGAGGGCCAGACAGAGAGCCAGACAGGCTAGACAAAGAGGCAGACAGAGACTAGACAGGCCAGGCAGAGAGACAGACAGAGACCCAGACAGGCCAGGCAGAGAGACAGACAGACAGACAGACAGACAGAGACCAGACAGGCCAGACAGACAGAGGGCCAGACAGAAAGCCAGACAGGCTAAGCAGAGAGTCAGACATAGACCCAGACGGGTTAGGCAGAGAGCCAGACAGTGACCCAGACAGGCCAGGCAGAGAGCCAGACACCCAAACAGCCAGACAGCCAGATAGACAGATAAACAGACAGACAGAGACCAGACAGGCCAGACAGGCCAGACAGGCCAGACAGACCGACAGACAAACAGACAGACAGAGACCAGACAGATAGGACAGAAGAGAGCCAGACAGAGACCCAGACAGGCCAGACAGAGAGCCTGACAGAGACCCAAACATGCCAGGCAGATAGCTAGACAGCCAGCCAGACATACATACATACAGACAGACGGACAGACAGACAGACAGACAGAGGGCCAGACAGACAGACAGACAGAAATACAGACAGAGACCAGACAGGACAGACTGAGGTCCAGACAGGAAGCCAGACAGGCTAGACAAAGAGGCAGACAAAGACCAGACAGGCCAGGCAGAGAGCCAGACAGAGACCCAGACAGGCCAGGCAGAGAGACAGACAGCCCGACAGACAGCCCGACAGACAGTCGGATTTAAGCCCATACATATTACTTATGTACACAGCTGGCCCTGAATATTGTCCTGTATTACAAGCCCATGCATATACATAATGTACAAACCTGAACCTATATACTGTCCTTTAATTCACGCCCATATATATACCTTATGTACAAACCTGACCCTAACTATTGTCACATAATACAAGCCCATACATATACATAATGTACACACCTGACCCTAGATATTCTCCTTTAATACAGGCCCATATATATACTTTATGTACAAAACTGACCCTGGATATTGTTTCTTAATTAAAGCCCATACATATTAGGTATGTACAAACCTGACGCTAGATATAGTCCCGTAATAAAATCCCAAACATATATCTAATGTAGAACCCTGACTATGTTCCCGAAATACACGCAGACAGAGACGTAGACAGAGACCCGTAGTACAAGCCCATGCATATACATAATGTACAAACCTAATTAATACCTGACCTTGGATATTCTCCCTTAATACAAGCCCGTATATACGATTTATGTACAAACCTGAACCTGAATAGTGTCTCTTAATTAAAGCCCATACGTATTATGTAAAAACCTGACCCTGACTATTGTTCCATAATACAAGCCCATTATGTTCCATAATACAAACACATTATGTACAAACCTGGCCCCGACTATTTCCCTTAATATAACCCTATACATGAATCTAATGCACAAACCTGATCTGGATTTAAGCCCATACATATTACTTATGTACACAGCTGGCCCTGACTATTGTTCCGTAGTACAAGCCCACGCATATACATAATGTACAAACCTGAACCTATATACTGTCCTTTAATTCACGCCCATATATGTACAAACCTGACTCTAACTATTGTCACATAATACAAGCCCATACATATACATAATGTACACACCTGACTCTAGATATTCTCCTTTAATACAGGCCCATATATATACTTTATGTACAAACCTGACCCTGGATATTGTTTCCTAATTAAAGCCCATACATATTGTGTATGTATGGGCTTGTATTATGGAACAATAGTCAGGGTCAGGTTTGTACATAATACGTGTGGGCTTTAATTAAGTCTGTCTGTCTGTCTTCGTCTCTGTCTGGGTCTCGGTTTGGCCTGTCTGGGTCTCTGTCTGGCTCTCTTTCTAGCCTGTCTATCTGGTCTCTGTCTGTCTGTCTGTCTGTCTGTCAGGCCTGTTTGGTTTCTGTCTGTCTGTCTGTCTGGCTCTCTGCCTGGCCTGTCTGGGTCTCTGTCTGGGTCTCTGTCTGGCTCTCTGTCTTTCTGGGTCTCTATCTGGGTCTCTGTCTAGGTCTTTGTCTGGGTCTATGGCTGGCCTATCTGGTCTCTGTCTGTCTGTCTGTCTGTCTGTATGTCTGTTCTGTCTGTTTGTCTGTCTGTCTGTCTGTCTGTCTGTCTGTCTGTCTGTCTGTCTGTCTGTTTGTCTGTATGTATGTCTGTCTATAAGTCAGTCTGATCTCTGTCTGTATGTCTGGCTGGTTGTCTGGCTCTCAGCCTGGCCTGTCTGGCTCTCTGTCTGCCTCTCTGCCTAGCCTGCCTTGCTCTCTGTTTGGCCCTCTGTCTGGCCTTTCTGGTCTCTGTCTGTCGGTCTGTCTGGCCGGTCTGGTCTCTGTCTGTCTGTTTGTCTGGCCTGTCTGGTCTCTGTTTGTCTGTCTGTCTGTCTGTCTGTCTGTCTGTCAGTCTGTCTGTCTGTCTGTCTGTCTGTCAGGCATGTCTGGTCTCTCTATGTCTGTCTGGCTGGCTGTCTGGCTGGCTGTCTGTCTGTCTGTCTATCTGTCTGGCTATCTGTCTGGCCTGGATGGGTCTCTATCTGTCTGTCTGTCTGTCTGTCTGTCTGGGTCTCTGACTGGGTCTCTGACTGGGTCTCTGTCTGGCTTGTCTGGGTCTCTGTCTGGCTCTCTGTATGGCCTGTATGTCTGGTCTCTGTCTGTCTGGCTGTCTGTCAGGCTGTCAGACCTGTCTGGTTTCTGTCTGTCTGTCTGTCTGTCTGTCTGTCTGTCTGTCTGTCTGGCTCACTGCCTGTTTTGTCTGGGTCTCGGTCTGGCTCTCTGTCAGGCTCTCTGTCTGGCTCTCTGTCTGTCTTGGTCTCTATCTGGCTCTCTGTCTGGCCTGTCTATCTAGTCTCCGTCTGTCCGTCTGTCTGTCTGACTGTCTGTTTGTCTATTCTGTCTGTCTGTCTTTTCTGTCTGTCTGTCTGGCCTATCTGGTCTCTCTCTGTCTGTCTGTCTGTCTGTCTTGCTGTCTGTCTCTCTGCCTGGCCTGTCTGGGTCTCTGTCTGGCTCTCTGCCTGGCCTGTATGCCTCTCTGTCTAGCATGTCTGGCTCTCTGCCTGGCCCTCTCTCTGGCCTGTCTTGTCTCTTTCTGTCTGTCTGTCTCTTTTTATTGCTGTCCGGTCTCTTTCTTTCTGTCTGGCCTGTCTGGTCTCTGTATGTCTGTATGTCTGTCTGTCTGTCTGTCTGTCTGTCTGTCTGTCTGGCTGGCTGTCTGGATGTCTGTCTGGCTGTCTGTCTCTCTGCCTGGCCTGTCTGGGTCTCTGGCTGACTCACTGCCTGGCCTGTCTCTGTCTCTGTCTGCCTCTGTGTGTATCCTGTCTGGCTCATTGTCTGGCTCTCTGTCTGGCCTGTCTGGGTCTCTGCCTGGGTCTCTGTCTAGCCTGTCTATCTAGTCTCCTGCTGTCCGTCTGTCTGTCTGACTGTCTGCCTGTCTGTTCTGTGTGTGTGTCTGTCTGGCCTGTCTGATCTCTGTATGTCTGTCTGTCTGTATGTCTGGCTCTCTGTCTGGTCTGTCTGGTCTCTGTCTTCTGTCTGTCTGTCTGTCTGTCTGTCTGTATGTCTGTCTGTCTGGCCTGTCTGGTATCTGTCTGTCTATCTGGCTGCCTGGCTGTCTGGCTCTATGCCTGGCCTGTCTGGGTCTCTATCTGGCTCTCTGCCTGGCCTGTCTGCCTCTCTGTCTAGCATGTCTGGCTCTTTGCTTGGCCCTCTCTATGGCCTGTCTTGTCTTTGTCTGTATGTCTTTCTGTCTGTCTGTCTGTCTGTCTGTCTGTCTGTCTGGCCTGTCTGGTCTCTGTATGTCTGTCTGTCTGGCTTGTCTGGTCTCTGTCTGTCTGTCTGTCTGTCTGTTTGTCTGTATGTCTGTCTGTCTATAAGTCAGTCTGATCTCTGTCTGTATGTCTGGCTGGCTGTCTGGCTCTCTGCCTGGCCTGTCTGGCTCTCTGTCTGGCTCTCTGCCTGGGCCGTCTGGGTCTCTGTCTGCCTCTCTGCCTAGCCTGCCTTGCTCTCTGTTTGGCCCTCTGTCTGGCCTTTCTGGTCTCTGTCTGTCTGGCCGGTCTGGTCTCTGTCTGTCTGTTTGTCTGGCCTGTCTGGTCTCCGTTCGTCTGTCTGTCTGTCTGTCTGTCAGTCTGTCTGTCTGTCTGTCTGTCTGTCTGTCTGTCAGGCATGTCTGGTCTCTCTATGTCTGTCTGGCTGTCTGTCTGGCTGTCTGTCTGTCTGTCTGTCTAGCTGTCTGGCTGTCTGTCTGGCCTGGCTGGGTCTCTATCTGTCTGTCTGTCTTTCTGTCTGTCTGGGTCTCTGTCTGGCTCTCTGTATGGCCTGTATGTCTGGTCTCTGTCTGTCTGGCTGTCTGTCAGGCTGTCAGACCTGTCTGGTTTCTGTCTGTCTGTCTGTCTGTCTGGATCACTGCCTGGTCTGTCTGGGTCTAGGTCTGGCTCTCTGTCTGGCTCTCTGTCTGGCTCTCTGTCTGTCTTGGTCTCTATCTGGCTCTCTGTCTGGCCTGTCTATCTAGTCTCCGTCTGTCCCTCTGTCTATCTGACTGTCTGTCTGTCTATTCTGTCTGTCTGGCCTATCTGGTCACTGTCTGCCTGTCTGTCTGTCTGTCTGCCTGTCTGTCTGTCTGTCTGTCTGTCTGTCTGTCTGTCTGTCTGTCTGTCTGTCTGTCTGTCTGTCTGTCTGTCTGTCTGTCTGTCTGTATGTCTGGCTCTCTGTCTGGTTTGTCTGGTCTCTGTCTTCTGTCTGTCTGTCTGTATGTCTGTCTGTCTGGCCTGTCTGGTATCTGTCTGTCTATCTGGCTGCCTGGCTGTCTGGCTCTATGCCTGGCCTGTCTGGGTCTCTGTCTGGCTCTCTGCCTGGCCTGTCTACCTCTCTGTCTAGCATGTCTGGCTCTTTGCCTGGCCCTCTCTATGGCCTGTCTTGTCTATGTATGTCTGTCTGGCTGTCTGTCTGGCTGTCTGGCTCTGTCTGTCTGTCTGGCCTGTCTGGTCTCTGTATGTCTGTCTGTCTGGCCTGTCTGGTCTCTGTCTGTCTGTTTGTCTGTCTGTCTGAATGTCTGTCTGTCTGTCTGTCTGTCTGTCTGTCTGTCTGTCTTTCTGGCTGTCTGTCTGTTTGGCTGTCTGGCTATCGGCCTGGCCTGTCTGGGTCTCTGTCTGGCTCATTGACTGGCCTGTCTGGTTCTCTGTCTGCCTCTCTGTCTAGCCTGTCTGGCTCTCTGTCTGGCTTCTGTCTGGCCTGTCTGGGCTCTGTCTGTCTGTCTGTCTGTCTGTCTGTCTGTCTGACTGTCTGTGTGTCTGTCTCTGTCTGTGTCTGTCTGTGTCTGTCTGTCTGTCTGTCTGTCTGTCTGTCTGTCTGTCTGTCTGTCTGTCTGTCTGTCTGTCTGTCTGTCTGTCTGTCTGTCTGTCTGTCTGTCTGTCTGTCTGTCTGTCTGTCTGTCTGTCTGTCTGTCTGTCTGTCTGTCTGTCTGTCTGTCTGTCTGTCTGTCTGTCTGTCTGTCTGTCTGTCTGTCTGTCTGTCTGTCTGTCTGTCTGTCTGTCTGTCTGTCTGTCTGTCTGTCTGTCTGTCTGTCTTTCTGTCTGTCTGTCTGTCTGTATGTATGTATGTATGTCTGGCTAGCCTGTCTGGTCTATGTCTGTCTGTCCGACTGTCTGGCTCTCTGCCTGGCCTGTCTTAGTCTCTGTCTGGCTCTCTGCCTGGCCTGTCTGCCTCTCTTTCAAGCATAATTGGCTCTATGCCTGGCCCTCTCTCTGGCCTGGCTTGTCTCTGTCTGTCTGGCCTATCTGGTCTCTGTATGTCTGTCTTTCTGTCTGTCTGTCTGTCTGTCTGTCTGTCTGTCTGTCTTTATGGCTTTCTGGCCTGTCTGGTCTCTTTCTGTCTGTCTTGCCTGTCTGGACTCTGTCTGTCTGTATGTCTGTCAGGCTGTCTGTCTGTGGCTGTCTGGATGTCTGTCTGGCTGTCTGTCTCTCTGCCTGGCCTGTCTGGGTCTCTGGCTGACTCCCTGCCAGGCATGTCTCTGTCTCTGTCTGCCTCTCTGTCTATCCTGTCTGGCTCATTGTCTGGCTCTCTGTCTGACCTGTCTGGGTCTCTGTCTGGCTCTCTGTCTGGCTCTCTGTCTGGCCTGTCTGTCTGTTTGTCTGTCTGTCTCTCTGCCTAGCCTGCCTGGGTCTCTGTCTGTCTGGCTGTCTGGCTATCTGCCTGGCCTGTCTGGCTATCTTCCTCGCCTGTCTGGGTCTCTGTCTGGCTCTCTGCCTGGCCTGTCTGGTCTGTCTGTCTGTCTGTCTGTCTGTCTGTCTGTATGTTTGTCTGTATGGCCTGTCTGGTCTATGTCTGTCTGTTTGTCTGTATGAATGTCTGTCTGTCTGTCTGTCTGTCTGTCTGTCTGTCTGTCTGTCTGTCAGTCTGTCTGTCTGTCTGGCTGGCTATCTGCCTGGCCTGTCTTGGTCACTGTCTGGCTCATTGCCTAGCCTCTCTGGGTCTCTGTCTGCCTCTCAGTCTAGCCTGTCTATCTCTCTGTCTGGCAAGTCTGGTCTCTGTATGTCTGTCTGTATGTCTGTCTTTCTGGTCCTATGTCTGTCTGTCTGGGTCTCTGTCTGGGTCTCTGTCTGGCCTGTCTGGGTCTCTGTCTGGGTCTCTGTCTGGCCTGTCTGTCTGTTTGTCTGTCTGGCTCTCTGTCTAGCATGTCTGGCTCTCTGTCTGGCCCTCTGTCTGACATGTCTTGTCTCTGTCTGTCTGACTGTCTGTCTGTCTGTCTGTCCCTCTGCCTGGCCTGTCTGGGTCTCTTGCTAACTCTCTGCCTGGCCTGTCTGGGTCTCTGTCTGGGTCTCTGTCTGTCTATCTGTATAGGTCTCTGTCTGGTTCTCTGTCTGGCCTGTCTGGCTCTCTGTCTGGCTCTCTGTCTGTCTGTCTGTCTGTATGTCTGTCTGTCTGTATGTATATATGTCTGTCTGGCCTGTCTTGTCTCTGTCTGGCTGTCTGCCTCTCTGCTTTGCCTGTCTGGATGGATCTCTGTTTGGCTCTCTGCCTGGCCTGTCTGCCTCTCTGTCTAGCATGTCTGGCTCTCTGCCTGTCCTTCTCTCTGGCCTGTATTGTCTCTGTCTGTTTGTCTGTCTGTCTGTCTGTCTGGCTGGCTGGCTGGCTGTCTGGATGTCTCTCTGGCTGTATGTCTGGCTGTCTGTCTCTCTGCCTTGCCTGTCTGGGTCTCTGGTTGATCGCCTGCCTGGCCTGTCTCTGTCTCTGTCTGCCTCTCTGACTATCCTGTCTGGCTCTCTGTCTGGCTCTCTGTCTGGCCTTTCTGGGTCTCTGTCTGGCTCTCTGTCTGGCCTGTCTGTCTGTTTGTCTGTCTGGCTCTCTGCCTAGCCTGTCTTGGTCTCTGTCTGTCTGGCTGTCTGGCTATCTGCCTGACCTGTCTGGCTATCTGCCTTACCTGTCCGGGTCTCTGTCTGGCTCTCTGCCTGGCCTTTCTGTCTGTCTGTCTGTCTGTCTGTGTGTGTGACTGGCCTGTCTGGTCTCTGTCTATCTGTCTGTCTGTCTGTCTGTATGTTTGTCTGTATGGCCTGTCTGGTCTATGTCTGTCTGTTTGTCTGTATGAATGTCTGTCTGTCTGTCTGTCTGTCTGTCTGTCTGTCTGTCTGTCTGTCTGTCAGTCTGTCTGTCTGTCTGGCTGGCTATCTGCCTGGCCTCTCTGGGTCACTGTCTGGCTCATTGCCTAGCCTCTCTGGGTCTCTGTCTGCCTCTCAGTCTAGCCTGTCTATCTCTCTGTCTGGCAAGTCTGGTCTCTGTATGTCTGTCTGTATGTCTGTCTTTCTGGTCCTATGTCTGTCTGTCTGGGTCTCTGTCTGGCTCTCTGTCTGGCCTGTCTGGGTCTCTGTCTGGGTCTCTGTCTGGCATGTCTGTCTGTTTGTCTGTCTGGCTCTCTGTCTAGCATGTCTGGCTCTCTGTCTGGCCCTCTGTCTGACATGTCTTGTCTCTGTCTGTCTGACTGTCTGTCTGTCTGTCTGTCCCTCTGCCTGGCCTGTCTGGGTCTCTTGCTGACTCTCTGCCTGGCCTGTCTGGGTCTCTGTCTGGGTCTCTGTCTGTCTATCTGTATAGGTCTCTGTCTGGCTCTCTGTCTGTCTGTCTGTCTGTCTGTATGTCTGTCTGTCTGTATGTATATATGTCTGTCTGGCCTGTCTTGTCTCTGTCTGGCTGTCTGCCTCTCTGCTTTGCCTGTCTGGATGGATCTCTGTTTGGCTCTCTGCCTGGCCTGTCTGCCTCTCTGTCTAGCATGTCTGGCTCTCTGCCTGGCCTTCTCTCTGGCCTGTATTGTCTCTGTCTGTTTGTCTGTCTGTCTGTCTGTCTGGCTGGCTGGCTGGCTGTCTGGATGTCTGTCTGGCTGTATGTCTGGCTGTCTGTCTCTCTGCCTTGCCTGTCTGGGTCTCTGGTTGATCGCCTGCCTGGCCTGTCTCTGTCTCTGTCTGCCTCTCTGACTATCCTGTCTGGCTCTCTGTCTGGCTCTCTGTCTGGCCTTTCTGGGTCTCTGTCTGGCTCTCTGTCTGGCCTGTCTGTCTGTTTGTCTGTCTGGCTCTCTGCCTAGCCTGTCTTGGTCTCTGTCTGTCTGGCTGTCTGGCTATCTGCCTGGCCTGTCTGGCTATCTGCCTTACCTGTCCGGGTCTCTGTCTGGCTCTCTGCCTGGCCTTTCTGTCTGTCTGTCTGTCTGTCTGTGTGTGTGACTGGCCTGTCTGGTCTCTGTCTATCTGTTTATCTGTATGACTGTATATCTGTCTGTCTGTCTGTCTGTCTGTCTGGCTATCTACCTGGCCTGTCTTTGTCACTGTCTGGCTCATTGCCTAGCCTCTCTGGGTCTCTGTCTGCCTTTCTGTCTGCCTCTCTGTCTAGCCTGTCTATCTCTCTGTCTGGCCCTCTGTCTGGCCAGTCTGGTCTATGTATGTCTATCTGTATGTCTGTCTTTCTGGTCCTATGTCTGTCTGTCTGTCTGGGTCTCTGGCTGACACTCTGCCTGGTCTGTCTGAGTCTCTGTGTGGGTCTTTGTCTGTCTGTCTGTCTGGGTCTCTGTCTGGCTTTCTGTCTGGCCTGTCTGGCTCTCTGTCTGGCTCTCTGTCTGGTCTGTCTGTCTGGTCTCTGTCTGTCTTTTTGTCTGTCTGACCTGTCTGGTCTCTGTCTGTCTGTCTGTCTCTTTGTCTGCATGGCCTGTATGGGTCTCTGTCTGGCTGTCTGCCTGGCCTGTCTGGGTCTCTGTCTGCCTCTCTGTCTAGCCTGTCTGGCTTTCTGTCTGGCCCACAATCTGGTCTGTCTGGTCTCTGTCTGTATGTCTGTCTCTCTGTGTTTCTGTCTGGCCCTCTGTCAGACAGAAACTGTCTTGCCTCTCACTTGTCTCTGTCTATCTGTCTGTCTGTCTGGCTGGCTGTCTGGCTGACTGGCTCTCTGTCTGGCCCTCAGTCTGGTGTGTCTGGTCTCTGTCTGTCTGTCTGTCTGTCTGTCTGTCTGTCTGTCTGTCTGTCTGTCTGTCTGTCTGTCTGTCTGTCTGTCTGTATGTATGTATGTATGTATGTATGTCTGTCTGTCTGTCTGTCTGTCTGTCTGGCCTGTCTGGTCTCTGTCTGTCTGTATGTCTGTCTGTGTCTGTCTGTCTGTCTGTCTGTCTGTTTGTCTGTCTGTCTGTCTGTCTGTCTGTCTGTCTGTCTGTCTGTCTGTCTGTCTGTCTGTCTGTCTGTCTGTCTGTCTGTCTGTCTGTCTGTCTGTCTGTCTGTCTGTCTGTCTGTCTGTCTGTCTGTCTGTATGTCTGTCTGTCTGGCCTGTCTGGCCTGTCTTGTCTCTGTCTGTCTTGTCTCTGTCTGTCTGGCTGTCTGGCTGTCTGGCTGTCTATCTGTCTGTCTGGCTGTCTGGCTGTCTGGCTGTCTGGCTCTCTGCCTGGCCCGTCCGGGTCGCTGTCTGCCTCTCTACTTAGCCTGTCTGGCTCTTTGTCTGGCCCTATGTCTGGCCTGTATGTCTCTGTCAGTATGTCTGTCTGTCTGGCCTGTCTGGTCTCTTTCTGTCTGTCTGTCTGTCTGACTGTCTGCCAGTCTGGCCTGTCTTGTTCTCTGTCTGTGTCTCTGTCTGTCTATCCGTCTGTCTAGGTCTCTGTCTGGTTATCTGTCTGCCTGTCTTTTCTGGATCTCTGTCTGTTCTCTGTCTGTATGGCAGACAGACAGACAGACAGACAGACAGACAGACAGACAGGCC
>JAWPHD010010207.1:0-96076 GCA_037043455.1 Cyrtodaria siliqua | reverse complement strand
AGAGTAGGGGGTTGAACTAAGTAACTACCTTTCAATAGCTAATAATGCGTTTCTTAATATAATTGATTCTTTAACATATAACGAACGTTTTATTATTTCTATCTTGTCATGTGATTTCAGTATCTCCAAATATTTGAAAACAGAAAAACGTTTGTAATAACAACGTTTTAAGTATTTCTTTCTAATATCAATATAACAAGGACAAAAACATACAAAATGAAATTCATCTTCTATATCTAAACTATTACAGATTAGGCAATATCTTTCTTCACGAAGTGTTCTATTGGCATATCTACCAGTCTGTATTCTGAGTGGATGTACAGATAGTCTAAGTCTAGTAAAATATAGACGTAAATTTGAGACATAACAAAAATAAAATGACCCAAAATCCCCCCCCCCCCCCCCCTCTCACACACACACACACACACACACACACACACACACACACACACACACACACCGCCCTACCAACCATGAGTAGGCGTTTGCGAAATAATAAAATCGTTTGGTATGTTGTATCTTTCATAGATGATTACATATACCAAATTATGTGCAAAAATATGGAAAAATTACAGTGTAAGAGGAGATGCGGTAACGGACGGACGGACAAACGGACGGATGGACAATCGGAGGCGATTTTAATATACCCCTTTTTTCCTCCGAAAACGTGGGTATAATATACTATTTTGTCTCATATTTGAGTCATTCTGGATTAATTCCTTAAAACGCTGGTGAAGGTATGTACATTTAGCATTTCCTGATATGCAAGAACATGATGAGTGCAGAAATGACACTGATACGCTTAGGAAGTTGTTTTATTGTTATTTATTGGCATTTGAAGATTGGTACAATTTCATTTTAATCATGTCTTGGGAAGGGTTTGGGCGTGTGGGAGTGGATGATGTGGGGGAGGTTATCTTAAATAAATGGCGCAAAGGTTGTAAGGAAAATGCTTGTTGGTACTTTTATTTGGTATGAACACATGGGTACTTTAATTGTTTTCAAAGACATGTATGCTCCAATGAAGGTGTGATTTGTTCTGGCTCAAGGATTCAGGCAAAGGGCTTGTCATGGCTTGTCATGGGTTTGATTGTTGAGAATTAGACATTAAACTGTGGAGTGCCCACTTAAAAATAGCGGATATTCAGATTTACTTATAATATAAATATGACTCGTACTCCATACAACAATCTGAATATTAATTGTATTATTTATATATATATAAACTTTCACGTAAGAGGTATAAATTAAACGCACTAGTTACTGTTTAAATAGTTTTAGACATTGATTTTGGAAATGTAAGCTTAGAAATACGTAATACTCGAGTTTTGGTCTGTACGGCAACATATTGCCGCAAAAAAGTTGGCAGTCATTTTAAATTGACCGAAATGATGTTACGTTTGGTACAATGTCCGTTATACATGTACAACGATTATCATCTAATACATGAGCTGTACAGTACTGGGTCTGCCCAGGAAACTGTGTGGGTGGTCTGCCTCCACCACGGACAAATAGACCGTTATATATAGCCTGTAGTGCTGAAAATGTGGCTAAACACCATTCAACCATCAATATAGTTATCCGATATCCAAACTTTGCGATATATTTTGGACCTATGTTTAATAGATCACTGTTATGTTTTACTACACACATATATGTAAATGTAATAAATTAGGATTATATATATTTTTTCTATCTAGGTGAACAATTTTCGACAAAATTTACTACGACTTGTCGGCAGGGACCAAGCTGACACTGGAGTTAATGAAGGTACATGCTTGAATTACAACTATATTTGTACATGCAACGAAATTCAGTATAAACACATCTGCATACTCCAGCCCTTTATGTAAAGCATGACTAGACGCGTTGCCCTGTTAAAGAAACTAACCCGCCAAATAACGGCGAAATTAAACTACAAAAACGTTGTTTATTTATCAAAACTCTTTCCAGGTGTTCAGGTCATATAATAATGAACAGAACATAATAATGCATATGTGGCGATTAAAATATAAGTTAATTCACGGGCTCTTAAAATACCCGTGATTGAATATGCGTAAAATGAAATATGAGTTGGTAACATTTATTCGATGCTCCTGTTCTGGGGTTTGGTCTGGCCATTTACAGTGTGTCTATAGAGTTTGGATTCTTTACATTTTGACAATGCAATAAAATATTACGTATACATACATCAGTAGGCTTAGAAAAGATGTACATATGTTGTAAAATGTTTCAATTTTATTGACGGGATAGCTTCTTTAAGGGTTCGCATATCACTATATATCTAGTTTCTATCCATCCATCCATCCATCCATCCACCTACCCACCAGCCATGCGATACAGCCATCCATCTGCTTACATCGTTGCACGTGACATTGCATATTTTGATTATTATTTTATGTTAAATTATAATTAAAACAATAATTGAAATAACAATGTTATAATCAAAAGATGCAATTCCTGTGTATCGTTTGTCCATATTTCCGCCGTCAGACCATCCATTTTCTATATTGTAGTACCCTCGGTCACTCGAATAGCACGTGCATAATAAATTTAGTAATAGAAGTTTGCTGCATTTTTCTATTTGAGCAAATACTTTAAACTAATTTTTACTGATAAACAGGGAAAGGTGATTGTGATAGCGATTACCAAAACATAATATTATTGTGTAAAACATACCATTTATTAAAAAAAAAAAGCCGAATCGTGTCACATACATAGTCACGTACTGAATATGACACGTGGCCTGAGTACATAAAGTGTCTAAGGAAGTTCAGACATTTTAAAAATGGCATTGTCATTTTAAATTTTAGGCTGAAACATAATTAGTCTCTAGCATCCAGACGAACTCAAGCTGAATGCGAGCGCTATAGACTTCTTTGAGAGAATAGCGAGACTAAAACACAATATGTGTCGGAAAAAAGGGTAACATGACGAGCTTCGTTATCATAAACAACCACCAACAAGTTTATGTGTTTCCCCGAATACTTTTTGAGGAGTTTTGTCCATCCGTCCCGTTTTTCTTATTCGGGGCATATCTCATGTATCTTGTAAATTACTTATGGGACTGGAATGAAACCTATCAAATGAGAGGAAGTACAGAGTGCAAGAAATATAACATTATCTTTATTCAATTTATAGTTATTACCCTTCGTAATTTAATGTTTATAATGCTTGTCCGGAGCATAACTTGAAAACTTATAATGGGACTGGAATGGAACTTGACACAAGTTTAGAGGACAATAAGGGGAAGTGCAGAGCGTTAGAATCATAACCACATCTTCATTTAAATTAGAGTAGAGTACTTCCCCTTTGTAATACTATACTTGTATATTTTATTGTTCTGGAGCTTAACCAGAAAACTGGTCATGGGACTGAAATAAAACTTTACACAATGATAGAGGGTAATGACAGGAAATGCAAAATACAAGACCACAACACTATCTTTATTGGAATTAGAGTTATTGTCCTTTATAATTTTTATAGTTCTTGTCCGGAGCATAACTTGAAAACTTACAGATGGAACTGTAATGGATCTCCACACAATGATAGTGTAGCGTAGTGGCGTCTCTAATTATTACTTCGCGTTGTGTACTCTAATAATGATTCGTCTATTTTAATTAGTTTTAATAAGCGTGTTTACAACATGGCTTTAAACAGTCGGACACACTTAGATCCACTAATCCTGACTGATCTACTCTCTGATTCACTCTGGTCTCTGTTACCTTAATAGTTATACAAAATCCGTAACATTTCTGAATATTAAACCACGATAACACGTGGCTGTGACTTGTACCAATTGTTAGTCATGTTACTTATTAAATAATAGTGTTTTAATTCCTTAAAGCAAAATACACCAAATATTATGTATATTATATCCAACTTACTGCAACATGTTAATTTAATTTAATAATAAGTGCGTTGCTGATGCAATTTTTACGTATGCTTGGGAAAGTTTGCCACATCTACATCACAGGCAGACGGCGCGTACCCTACCCCGCCCACACCCTACCCCCCTCCCCCTCTCTACTACCCCCTTCCCACCTGTTTCTCTACTACCCCCCTTAAATATGTTTTCAATGACATACTGTAAACTGTTCTACTTGGTTTTCAATGTAAAAAAAAATTTAAAAAAAAAAAAAATACATACTCTCTGGTATAGAGAGTATGTATTTTTTTTTTTTTTTTTTTTACATTGAAAACCAAGTAGAACAGTTTACAGTATGTCATTGAAAACATATTTAAGTGGGGTAGTAGAGAAACAGGTGGGAAGGGGGTAGTAGAGAGGGGGAGGGGATAGTAGAGTGGGGTAGGGTGTGGGCGGGGTAGGGTACGCGCCGTCTGCCTGTGATCTACATTACCGAAATGTCAATGTTAGTCATTGTTATTTGAATTTATAGAGGCACGTAATGTCTTTTAAAGCAATTGTGTTTGAATTCAGTATACATCATTCCACTTTCCGAATTTAATTATTACTAAAAGATTTATAATTAACCCCAAATATGGTAACTATGTTAGAACAGTGGTCAGTCAAATAAAGTGCAGAGTGCAAGGACTGTAACCATATCAGACTGCCCTTCGTAATTCGCTGCCGTTGTATGGTTTTCATAATTGCACATGGTAAGGTAGCAATGAACAGTTTCTTTGAGATTTTCGCTTTGATAACGCAATCTTATAATTACACATGGTAGAAGTGAACAGATTATTTGTGTTGTGATGTACACGCCAACACACACGCATCACTTTCAGGTGAACAATTGTATTTCTGTGCTGATGTGTAATTCTAGCATGTCGTGCTAAAAAGGTGAATATGTAATCATTATAATTTATTTTAACGCATGTCAAGGATTTGACCAGAACAAAGCGAGGTCGTCCACCTTGATTCAATGTTTGTTCGCTGCCACGGCAGCGACTCTTATATTGTTTTAGTAATTGCACATGGTAAGGTAGTAATGAATAGTTTCTTTGAGTTTTTTCACTTTGCTAATGCATATCATAATTACACATGATAGCAATGAACAGTTTATCTGTGTTGTAATGCATGCTAACGCAAACGCATCCCATACATGTGAGTAATTGTATTTCTGTGCTGATGTAGCGACTCTTATATTGTTTTAGTAATTGCACATGGTAAGGTAGTAATGAATAGTTTCTTTGAGTTTTTTCATTTTGATAACGCAATCTTATAATTACACATGGTAGCAGTGAACAGTTTATCTGTGTTGTAATTCACGCTGACGCAAACGCATCCCATATTGGGAAGAAAGTGCCTGAAAAACGGTCATGGCGTGTTTACGTCTCCGTGACAACTCTTTTTTTGAATATTGTTTTAACACCCGTGACTTGGTCTGTTATTATGTTGAACTTTGTTCCCAGTTCCTACCCAGAAATAATGATATTTTCTCTCGGCAGCTATTTTACGCTTGCGTAAAACCTTGCTTGTTTTATTATTGTAATTATTTTCTGGAGCAAACACTGACTGCTACTTTTATATTCGTGGCAGTAAATGGGTTGAAAACCGAGAGCCGAAAGACAACACCCAACGCCAACAAGTTATCGCTGGAAAAAGCATTGGTAAGCTTGTTCATTATTCGAATAATATCTGGGGTATATTCGTCAAAGGGTTTTGTACATTTCTAAATATAACGTTAACAGTTTCATTTTCAAGTGCACGATTAATTTTACATTGCCATTTAATTATTTTTAAGTTTGCTAAAACAGTCTAGTTAAAAACAAACGCAGTTTAACGGTGGTTTATTATTTATTTATTTTTATTTTATTTAATGACAATTAACACAAATGATTTATAAGGGTATGTATTAACGACTGAAAACAGGTTTCAAAATTTTGCTGAAACCGTTTTTATGTAAAATGTTATGATTATATTCAGAGTGACATCTTCTCATCCTAAAATAGGTGTGCATTATAGTTGCCAAAGCTTTCCGACAGGAACCTGTGCGGTGTAACACGCCTGATACGAGGGAAGAACTTACCAGGCCTGTTTGGTGTAGCACGCACAATACGAGGGAGCAACTTGCCAGTATATATCAGCCGGAAGCAACCAGAACAGCGGTCAGTTTACAATTATGTCATATTTTGGGATATGATGCCAGTCGCGATTCAGCATATTTTATATGGAAGTGTATTACAAAGTACAAACAAATAAAAGATCACCGATTGCCACATGGTATGCAATATATGGAGAAGTACGAACGAATACATGCTTGCCAATCGATGAACGTTGGATTAAAGAAAGCACGACAATCTTGAATTTTTTATCAAACATTCTAACACGACCTGCGCAGTCTTTCATATACACAAAGAAGAGAGACAACTGTATGTTATTTACGGTAAAATACGGCTGTTTCATTAATTCCCCGTGTATTTTTCATCCGTTGGAAGCGCAACGTTAATGACGTCGCGTTTTAAACCGTTAACGTCACAGAACGGAAGTAAATAAATATGTTGGTACTTATACGTCTCGAAGACAAACTCAACAGTAATTTTAATGAAATTTTAATTACAACACAATTGCCATGCTCCCAAACCTTGCAACCCACACACGATATAAACCCATCATATGCAGTAATGCACATAACATTAATAAGCATCTTGAAAAAGCTGAGGACATTTGACGTCATACAGCGCAAGCTATATGAGGTAAGCAATGATTTAATTGTTTATCACGTGACTACTAATGTATTTAAACATACTATGACGCGCAGAACTTTACATACGCAGGCGCCCAATGGAACAGCCTGTAATAGCAGCCTGATTACCTTGACATCCGTGATAAGTGACCCCACAATAGTGTAAACAATGGGGTTATTGTCGTGTTAGAATCGAAATAAAATGATTTTCAAAGTCTTGTAGAAAATTTAACGGGCTGCCGCAAGTTTAAAACAAGAGGCCCAAGAGTACCTGTGGATGCTCTACTGGCTAACAATGACTCTTATAGCAGATGCGGACACGGTGGTGGGGCGGGGTTACTCAAAATTGGCAGATTACTAACTT
Organism: Cyrtodaria siliqua; assembly: GCA_037043455.1. Classification (NCBI taxonomy): domain Eukaryota; kingdom Metazoa; phylum Mollusca; class Bivalvia; order Adapedonta; family Hiatellidae; genus Cyrtodaria; species Cyrtodaria siliqua. The sequence continues at coordinate 89,062 of JAWPHD010010207.1, read as the reverse complement.
GTTCAAGCTTTCTTTGATAGGATATAAACGCTCTGATCAAGTTTGATAAAGATCCTATAAAAAATGAAGTACGTAAAGATTTAACAAAATAAAATATAACATGAAATAAATCAAGGGCCATAACTCTGGTGTTACTAATCGGATCTGGCTTGATTTCAAAATTATCCGAGTTTTCACTGATTTCAACAATCTGGCCAAGTTTGATAAATATCAGATGAAAAAGGTGCAGGAGTGCTAATAAAGCAAAATATAGTATTTTTTAAATAATTCAAGGGTCATAACTCTGGTTTTACTAATTTCATATAGCTGGTATTCACACTTGTCAGAATTTCATTAATATAAAGAATATCGCCAAGTTTGGAAATATATATCTGTATCAAAAATGAAGGTGCTAGAGTGTTTGCAAGGCGCACTATGGCATTTATCAAGCCATGAGCCATAACTCTGGTGTTTTCAATCCGATATAGATTGAACGATATAAACTTGTTTCAACTTTCATTGATATCAACAATCTGGCTAAGTTTGATAAAGAAGAAATACAAAATGAATTTCCTTATGATTGTGTTCACACAGCAAAATAAGTTATTGTTCAATAAATCAAGGGTCATAACTCTGGTGTTACTGATGTGATATAGCCGGTTTTCAAACTTGTCTTAGCTTTCATGAATATATTAACAATCTGGCAACGTTTGGTAAAGATCGAATACCAAATGAAGATGTTAACGCTTAACCCGCTAAGCACAACTATAATACCTTTTGCGTCCATTGTAAACACAGATCAGCCTGCGAGTAAGCTGATCAGGGTTTACAATGTCCGGCTGCTATCATTCATTTCCACCAAAACACCCCTTTGTCACATCAATGGGATGGCCATAATTTAAAGAAAGAACAGTCCATTATATATATATAGCGGGTTAAGGGTTAAGAGTATTCACACGGCAAGTGTGCTCACATGGCAGAATAGGACATTTTTCAATAAATCAAGGGGGCCATAACTCTGGTGCTACTAATCCGGTATAACTGGTTTTCAAACTAGCTCGAGATTTCATTAATACCTGCAATGTGGCCAGGTTTGTTGAACAGCAAATACAAAATGGAGTATTCACAAGCTTGAAATGACATTATTCAATACATTAAAGACCATAACTATAGTGTTACTTATTCCACATACATGTAGCTGGGTTTAGAATTTATCCGAGCTTTCATTAATATCAACAATATGGTCAAGTTTAATAAAGATCAAATACAAAACGAATGTGCTACAGTGCTCATAAGGCTAAATATCGCATTTTCAATAATTCAAGAGGTCATAATTCCGATGTTCCTGACCCAATATACATGTAGCTGATTTGCGAATATGTCCTTGCTTTTATTCATGTATAAACAATCAGGCTGGCCAAATTTGGTAAAGATCAAATACAAGATGAAGGTGCCAGTGTTCACAGGGGAGCACATGGCATTTTTCAGAAAAACAAGGTCCATAACTCTGGTGTTACTGATCCGATCTGGCTAGTTGTCAAACTTGTCCGAGCTTTCATTGATATAAATTCATTAATTTCAATGGTGGTAAAGTTTGGTAAATATCCAATTAATACTGAAGTCGTGTTCACAAGGCAAACGTTAACGACAGACGGATGTCAGACAACTCGGTATCCACTAAACTCTGGCTTGCTATTTCTGCAGTTACGATTTGTTTCACCGCTGCAGAAATATAAGCGGTCAGTTCGCTTACAACATGGGTCCTCTTCATTTGTGTTTTATTAACGGTGTAATAGCTGCAAGCATGGGAAACCAAACAGTTATATCAAATTGACTGTTTGTGGGACGGGTGAGGGTGGGTCCAAATTTGAATTCCCCATATATTTTGAATGTAAGCGGGAGTAAAACGCTCAAATCAACCCTAATGCTCAATTAGGCTCATTAAAGGGACACACGGCAATCTTGAAGTGTTTGAAATGGGTGTCTCGATTTATATATCCTGTATCAGTTTTGCTTTTACCCTGGTAACATTTAAATAATCAAAGTTTAAGTATTCACTATTTCGTGTTATGATACTATAAGTTATATATTATTGGTGCAGTAATATCAAAAAATAATTATATTCAAAAACAAATTGCTTAATACTATCCTTATAATTAATATTAATGCTTGAACAAATGCAAGTTATGCAAAAAAAACTAGCGGGATGCCGTGAGTTTTTAAAAAATAAAGATTGCCGTGTGTCCCTTTAAAAGCAGACCCTTTATCACGCTACGATACTCTAAACTATAGCGGAGAGTATCAAAGCGTAATTAGGATATTATTTTAATGGGATTTCCCTAATGCTTCAACTGGGAAAGCACATATCACGGTGTAGAGACATATCACGGTGCAGAGACATATCACGGTGCAAAGACATATCACGGTGCAGAGCGAACTTCCTTGTAAATAAAGTGTCATTGTTAGGCGCATTATGTTGCATTACATATACTCACAAGCCCACTGAAAAACCTGCTCTTAAAGGGATTGATGCACTATTTTCAAACAAGATTTATATACAAGGGCTCTGAAAAACTTGAAAAAAGCTGAAAGAATGATCAAAATGCCATGAAAGATAAAGGGGATATGACCTATTAAAAATGTGCAAAGAACATAAATGGAGGCGGCCATCTTGGAACGATGACGTCATCGCACCTTTTAACCATATATGGCATATTGAAAATAATATTTTAAAGTAAATAAAATCACTGCAAATTGATTAAAAATAAATATGCAGTTGTAAAATGTATAAATTGCATGCTTATTTTTCATTTGCAGTGATGTTCTTTGCTTTAAAAGACATTTCGGCAATATGCCATATATTGTAATTAGGCGCGATGGCGTGCATCAACCCCTTTAAGACTGGCTATTTTATCATGTTGACTGAATTATTTATATTACCCGTTTGCTTCCACTGTTACCTTATTATATGCATTCGTTATCGGATAATGTATACATACAAAAGACCAGATAGATTGAGATGACTCAGATTTAAGCTTTTGTTTATTTAGAAATAACCTACTGTATGTGTGTGTGTAGTTTTAAGGAGTAAAGTCCCTCTGCCAAATGTCAAAGAGGAGAATCTTTCAATGGCATGGCACATAAAAAAGCCTGGTCTACTTTATTTACTAAATAATCTCTTTTAAAACAGGTCAAGTCCACATCAAAAGAGGATGTACACCAAACAGACACAGAGGACATGTGCACGATCGAGTCCACGTCAAACGAAGAAGTACAACAAAAAGACAGAGACGACATATGCGAGATCGAATCCACACCAAACGAGGATGTACACCAAATAGACATCGATGACATGTGCACGATCGAGTCCACGTCAGACGAGGAAGTACAACAAACAGACACAGACGACATATGCAAGATCGAGTCCACACTAAACGAGGAGGTACACCAAACAGACACAGAGGACATATGCAAGATCGAGTCCACACTTAACGAGGATGTACACCAAACAGACACAGAGGACATGTGCACGATCGAGTCCATATCAGACGAGGAAGTACAACAAAAAGACACAGACGACATATGCAAGATCGAGTCCACACTAAACGAGGAGGTACACCAAACAGACACAGACGACAATTGCACGATCGAGTCCATATCAGACGAGGATGTACAACAAACAGACACAGACGACATGTGCACGATCGAGTCCACACTTAACGAGGATGTACACCAAACAGACACAGAGGACATGTGCACAATCGAGTCCACACGTAACGAGGATGTACACCAAACAGACACAGAGGACATGTACACGATCGAGTCCATATCAGACGAGGAAGTACAACAAACAGACACAGACGACATGTGCACGATCGAGTCCACACTTAACGAGGATATACACCAAACAGACACAGAGGACATGTGCACGATCGAGTCCACACTTAACGAGGATGTACACCAAACAGACACAGATGACATGTGCACGATCGAGTCCACATCAGACGAGGAGGTACAACAAACAGACACAGACGACATGTGTACGATCGAGTCCACATTAGACGAGGATGTATACCAAACAGACACAGAGGACATGTGCAGCATCGCAATTAAAATGGACTTCAGCGAATGCGGCGATTCTTTCTGCACCGAGCACGGGGAGTACGGGGACGGAGATTCTGATCGGTTGCCGGAGTCATGCCCATCTGTTCTTGCGTTATTGGTTGGAGATGGTTTGCATTTTATTGAAATATATTGAATAATTAATCAATATTATACAATAACATATAGGACAAAAACGCCCAAATACCAAACACGCCCACATATATAAAATAATGAGTGAATGAAAAATAAATTTCTCGTACAACAAATTAACGTTTCAAACGTATTTATGACAAAGTTAAAATAGTAACTAACTAAAGTACGTGTACATCAAACGTAAAGCATTCATAAATGTAATACTAAGGATCATATCCCCGCCACCGACCACACCCACACCCCCACACCACAACCCCATTGAGAAATATACTTAAAATCAACTAAAATCAATATATCATACACATGTTTGTAATCCTTTAGGTGGCTACGAAGAACCTACAGGCGATTCCGCGTCAGCCGATGTACAATCCATCCTTTCTTTCAAACATGTGGAAGGTAAATACGTAGACATCTCTAATTGTTCTGTTATACGCATTTGGCCACTTACCAGTTTCAGACCATTCGATCCCTTCCATTGCAGATGTCGCATCAGCTGTTCACCTACGTTTTTCCGTATTTTTTTTTAAAAAAAGTTTGTTTTACAGAATAAATAAATTATTACACAAGTTAATTATTGCTCAAAGAATAACCAGACTGAACATTTTTTCCACAATGGTAATGCCACAAAGCGATTTTGACGTCCAACGTCACATAATACTACTCGCACCGATGCTATGCATGCCGACATAACATCTGTCGTCCCGTCTGAATAGTGTCGTTGGTCATTCCGTCTGAAGGCCCGAGTTAGCGATGAGTCAAAGAAATGGTCAAATGTTGTCCCGACAGGAGGTAGAACTCCCCCAGTGTGGCCTGGAAACTGAATACCATGGTTTTTAATTGAATTGGGATCAAGAACATGATTTTCATTACTATCTTCAACTCCATAATTACCAATTTGTCACCCGTTTCAACCAGCTATAACCTTAGTTGTTAAATGGTTGTAAACACCATCCATTCCCTCCGTCTGAGGAAAACTTTAACAGAAATGTCCAACTTTTCACGGATTACTTGTTTTACCTATAGATGTTGAATGAAAATTATACAAAATCTACTAGTTTTCATGAAACTAATCAAGCTAATTATGACAAAGAAAGTTAAGTGTTTATACCTTATATGTTTTCAGATATCTTCGTAGACAAGACGGTTTTAGATTCTCTTCCAAAATTTGTATCCAACATCCCAGGTATGTATGATAAACGACAATTTTTTTCAACGACGTTAAAACAGCAAGTTAACAAGTACGGAGCCCCGCAGGTGACATGCAGAAAAAATAATTTAAAGCGTTCGCACGCTGTAGTACAGCGTACAGCGTGCGAACGCTCTAGCTACAGTGTGCGAACGCTGTAGTAGAGCGTTCGCACGCTGTAGTAGAGCGTTCGCACGCTGTAGCTAGAGCGTTCGCACGTACAGCGTGCGACAGAAAGATGGTGACATAATTACAAAAATCATGGTATTAAAGGAACTAACCCGCCAATAACGGCAAAAGTACACTACAGAACCGTTTACCAAAACTATCCAGGTGTCCAGGTCACATATTGAGGTTTATTTGCCGATTAAAAGTATAGATTATTCAAGGTTTCTTAAATAATCGTAAAATGAATTATGAGAACTCTTAATTCGACGCTCCAGTTTTGGGGTTTATTCTGTCTGGTTAACTATTATAATTACTATATTAGTAAATTGATAACTATTATGCCCCCGCCGTTGATTGCCGGGAGTGAGATACAAAGGGTGACCAGTGTCCGTCCGTACGTCGAGAAATGTTTTCCTTTAAATCACTTTTCCGGTATCGGCGGTGGCGGCGATGGCGACGCGTCAGCCCTTGAGTACAGTTTAATGTTTTTGAAGGTATAGGTCTCAAATACAAGACAAGATAGTACGGACGAACGCACTGACGGACGGACGGACTGACTGACAGTATGACTACTATATTCGGGCGGGATAACAAGAAAAGAATATGCCTCCTGTGAGATTTGAACCCACGAACCCTGGGGTTTCCAATGTACAATACCCAATATTTAAAAGATTTACATAATTCGGAAAACGGAATTCAGAATTCGGAATTCGGAATTATGAAGTGAAATAACAGTTAGTCAAATAGGCCGTCGTAGATACGAGTACAGTTATACTGTTATGCTAAGTTAATACATCATGGTGGACATGAAAGAACTTATTGAATTATATTTCAATATAGGTTTGTCTTATAAAGACATATTGAGTGTTCTTGCATTTGAACACAATGCTAGAGCGTGCGAACGCTCTACTACAGCTTGCGAACGCTCTACTACAGCGTTAGCACGCTCTACTAGAGCGTTCGCACGCTGTAGCTAGAGCGTTCGCACGTTGTATTACAGCGTTCGCACGCTCTACGTAGAGCGTGCGAACGCTTTAAATTATTTTTTCTACACGTCACCTGCGGGGCTCTGTAAACAAGAGCCTTCAATAACTTTACTTTTGTTTTTAAAAGTAACGATCGTATAGCATAACCATTGTGATGCCTCAATAAATGTACAGTACTTTCTGAAATAGTTTATCTTCCATAAGAAAAAGAAAAATTACCACAAGGTTCGTTTGCTAAAAACAGCGGTAAACAATGGTGGCTCCAGCGAAAAATGGAGTGTCACAACAGAATTTGCTGCAACTCTGCAGTTAAATTATGAAGGTGAGACGGTTCTAGGCCCGTTCTGCATATCTTTTATCTCGATGTAAATGTAGGACTCGCCTGGGATTTTTAATCCTTTTGACGCCTTATAACTCTTGTGTGTTTGCACGTTGTAAAAAACAATTCAAGTGTCAAAAGTAGATACTATTACATGTGTATGGGAAAAAACCCGTTTGAAAACGTTTCCTGATAATTAATATTAAATATTGGCTGTCTTGGTTTTTCTTGGACGATAATAACAGGGTCTGATAATCGATAACAAAATTATGTTCGATACTAAGCTGTTATTATCTTCAATTACTGGAGTACAGCTCTGCTTCTATACAGAGGATCTCTGATTGTTCCAAAGCATTGCGTTTCACTGACAGGGAGTGATTTTGCTGGAACACTGGTATACACGAACTGACGAGATCAGTGTAAAAGTCAGTAGGTCTACATGCCAATGGGGTTCCTGTTTTGTCTTCGAAGCATTGCGTTTTCCAGACAAGGTGAAAGCAGTTAGAACATTGGTGTGTAGAGTGGTCAGACGAAAGTCAGTACGGGAGAAGGTGTGTAGAGTGGTCAGACGAAAGTCAGTACGAGAGAAGGTGTTTAGAGTGGTCAGACGAGAGTCAGTACGAGAGAAGGACGCTTAAAACTAGCGTAGGCTGCAGCTTCTTGTAGGCCAGCAGAAACAGAATTTCAATCAGTGGTTTAAACGAAGTATCTTCGAACTGAAAGGACATTGCGTCACCCACCGTAATATCGACCAGCAAAAACAAAGTTCAAATGCATAGCGTTCAACAGTCACCCAAGGTTTAACCAAGCCCTTGACAAATTGGGGGCTCGTCCGGGAGACAATAAAAGGAGGTTCATAAGTTGAAATTTGGAGACAGACGTTGAGATGAACTACGACAAGTGGATGACTATCGGAGAGCGGATGGGTTTGAAAGGTTCGGAGCTAGTATAATACATCGACAAAAATTGAATGTTGTTTAACGGCTCATCAACACAGTATAGGTTATTTACAGCCGCACCAGAGAGAGGGGAAGGATACATAGGAATCCGGGAACCGTGCTCTACTCTTATTATCGAAAGATGCCTTGTTTTTTTTAACGTGCTCGGAGGACATACCGATACACGGGACCGCCCGGTTTACGTCCACATCCGACGGACGAGGCTAAGGGAACGTGTCTTGCCCAAGAACACACCGACGGAACTCAGTGGCACCACGGAGGATTGAACCCGGGGCCTCCAGTTACAAATCCGCCGCGCTACGCCAGCCTTCCCACATCGACAAAAGAGAACGACAATACCATGAACGAGAGGAGCGTATGAAGCAACAACTCGATAAAAAAGTTGAAGAGAAAGGGAGGTTGAACGTCAGCAGTTAGAACGTGAGGCCGAACTCAAGAGGGAACAGCATGAACGCGAGGCAGAACTGAGGAAGGAGCAGCTATAACGCGAGGCCGAATTCAAGAGGGAACAGCATGAACGCGATGCCGAGGTGAGGAAGGAGCAGCTACAACGCGAGGCTGAACTCAAGAGGGAACAGCACGAACGCGATGCCGAGCAAGGAAGGAGCAGCTACAACGCGAGGTCGAACAACGAGAATTAAGGAAGGAGAAGGCCTAGCAGCGTGGACAATAAGTCGAACTGCAGATGAAAAAAAGGCTGAGTTCATGTGGGAGCAACAGGCACGGGACCTGGATACTCTCAGGTTGAACTGGGAGCAAATGGAGCAAATGGTTATCTCAAGCCAAGGAGTGATTCGGGTACTCAAGTCTCTCGGGGGTGCTTCCCAAGTTTGAAGAAAATAAATACAATAGGGACGCATATATTGAGCGATCCGAGACGATTGCCAATACTCAAAGCTGGCCAGAAGACACACGGGGTGTTAGTTTGAGCTCATTGCTGACCGGCAAAGGCCTGGACGTTTATACGAGAATGCCTCCGGACCAGGCTGGTGGTTAACCAGTTTTGAAGATAGATACCTTGAACATGTACCAGCTATCAGAAGAAGTTTTCAGGATGAAGTTTCGTGAAAATAAACCGGAGCAAGGTGAAAGTGTTTCAATATATTGCTCGTATAGATCAGTACTAATAGGTGGACAGAGATGGCTGAGGTAGACAATACGTATGAAGCCTTGAAAGAGTTGATGATACGTGAGCAGCTAGCTTTGTTCTTAACGGAGAGATTGCCAACGTCTGTGCAGGATGTAACGAAGTTAGCTAAACAATACATCGACGCGCATGATGGATTTATCATTTCAAATAAGAGCATGAAACAAAAAATTTCAAGCAAGAGTGTTAGGCCAAACCTCATGCAATCTAACACCATCACCACCACCTTCAAATATTGAATATATATAGGAAGAAGATAGGTTTTATATGTCACAGAGAAGGCCACATCGATAGAGAATGTAAGGATGAGAACAAGAAAGTTTAGTGGTGCAGCAAGTGTAGATATGAAGGTTTCAGCAATGGCATTGTCAGTTTCTATCCAAGATAATATTCAGGATGGATAACTTAAACTGGCAAAAGAAAATCCAATGCCATTTATCTCGGACTATACACTAAAGAGTCACTAGAAGGTGAAACTAATTTGGAGATAAAGAAAGGCTATGTTGCGGATATAAGAGTGAAAGTATTAGCATTGAACGTATCAAGTGCAGCTGTAGATAATGACATTAATATAGAGGGGTTGAAAGCGGCTCAAACGGGTGATAAGGCATTGGCCAAGTTATGGTCTTATGAAGATGAAAAGAAGTTAATGTGTGCTTCTGGAGGCAACCATTTTAGATATGAAATAGGGGAAAAGTGTCTTATATAGGATGTTTGAGTAGAGAAGAGGCTCAAACACGTCAGAGACTAAACAAGTTCTAGTACAACATGTTTTCGAAAACGGTTGACGGAACTGGCACATGAATCGATTGTTGGTGGGCACTTCAATATCTTCAAAGAAGATATGAGATAGAATCATGAGTAGTTTCCATTGGCCAGGTATTACCAGATTGTCACTAGGTTTTGTCGATCTGGTGATGTCATAAAACGATACCAAAGGCAGGGTATCAAAGGTGTCATTGGGAGAAATGCCTATTATTGAGACACCATTTCATAGAGCAGCTGTGGATTTGAGCGAATCGATCAAGCCAGTGACAGACAAGGTCAACAGCTGGATCTTGAGGGTCGTCAACTATGCGACCCGGTATCCAGACGCAGTACCTCTTCCCATGATAGAAACTGAGAGTGGCCGAAGGTTTGTTAGATATAATTGCAAGAGTTGGGGTTCCGATCGAAATTATGCGAGACTGCGAACACAGTTCACATCAGACCTCATGAAAGGAGTAAGTCGTCTGGTGTCGGTAAAGCAGCTCTTCACAACATAAAACCCCAAGTGCAATGCATTATGTGAAATAATGAACGGCGTGCTGAAGAGCATGTTAAAGAACATATGCCAAGATAAGTCACAAGATTGAGACCGGCATCTACCAGCCGTCGTGTCTGCATATATATAGAGAAGTGCCCCAGGTTCTCACAATTTAAACTGCTCTAAGATAGAATTGTAAGAGGGTCAATTGCAAGTTTTTAATGACTATGGACTGAGGGAGAGACGCCTGCGACAAGAATCACATATGCATATGTGCTGGACCTTCGCCATCGGTTGGAGAAGATATGCAAAATGGTCAGAGAACGTTTTTTTGAGGCTCAATGCACATACAAGCATCATTGCGACACAACAGCCAAACGGAGACACCTGTCAGTTGGTGACAAAGCTTTGGTGTGATTACCGATTGACCATAACAAGCTTATTCTTCAGTGGATGTAAGTGGTCGTTTAAAGTTATTGAGGTGGTGAACAAAATGGACTACAGAGTACAGGTTGGAAGCAAAGTGACAACCTATGATATAAATCTGCTTAAGAAATAGGAACGACGCGAGAACAAAGGTTTAAAATATAGTGTCAATCATGAGTAGTTTCTATTGGCCAGTGTGGCCGTGATAGCGGCTGAGGTCAATGAAGAGGTCGGGGTAGTCGATGACAAAAGTTAGTACTGTAGAGTTACTGTCTGTCAAGGTTTCATACGTATTGTCTACCTTAGCCATCTCTGTAAAAAACCTACCGAGATGTCCAGACAAATGATCAACTATCACATGAGCAAAAGGAACAAGTTCAACATTTGCTGAAAGAGTTCAGCGATATTTTTAAGGACTCTCCTGGAAATACTTCCATGACTCAGCGCAAAAAAAGAGTTGACGAAAAACTGCTGGATGGGTGCCAGAATGGCGATAATTACGTCGATGGCGTACTCGTGCATAGTTACATGGGGTGAACACCTTTGTAGGTTGGGGGACTAATTTACCCGCATAAGACAGACCAAATTAACTGCGAGAAAATCAAAGTGCGTGATTGGTTACAATATACGTTTTACAGGTCATATTGTTGGCAACGGTATAGTTCGAATGGAAGAAGATAAGTTGGATCGGATTATGAACGCCGAACGACCGCAGCACAAGAAACAGGTCAGGGCTTTCTGTTACCCGACTTCTCCCGGACATTTGAGCTGCAGAGGGACACCTCAGACACAGGGGCGGCTCTTTACACAAGTTTGACGATGGGACATTCCCAGTTGCATACGCCAACAAAACGCTGTTTCAACGGGAAAGAAAATATTCTGTATTAAAAAGAGAAGGTCTCTAAATAGTGTTTGAAATGAAGAAGTTCTCAAAACATCTAAAGGGCAGACAGTTTATAAAAAGAACTGACCATAAACAATTGTAATATTGAAAGTGGTAGGAAATATGCGTTGGGAACTATATCTGCAAAACTATACCCTTTAAAAAAAGAGGTGATTAACGGGTTGGACAATGTTTGTGCCTACAATTTCAGCGGACAGTAAATTAAAATGGTTGAAACAAATTATTTGGCCATATATGAATGCGCAGTAGTGTTTTCTTGAGAAGGGGGCTATTTGTCAAAATAATTTGTTTTGTTCAGCTCGCAGATAAATGAAAAAAACGTTCTGAAAACGTTTCCTTATTAGTATTAACTTTTAGTTTATTTCGTTTTACTGTCAGATAATAACTTCGAGGATAAAATCTAAGATTTTAAAAGGGTTTGAAAATCAATAACAACATTTTCTTCGATACTATAAAGCATTTTTATCTTCAACTACTGCAGTACAACTCTGCTTCTGTATAGAGGATCTCTGACTCGGATCGTTTTAGATACCTACTGTCTTGCGAAGCATTGCGTTTCACTGGCAGGTCCCACTGACTTATCTCTCGTGTTGTCTTTTGAAGCATTGCGTTTCACCGACAGGGAGTGAGTTTGCTGAGACAATGGTATACATGAACTGACGAGATCAGTTTAGAAGTCCGAAGGTCTAAATATCAGAGGTTTATGGGAAGCCATAACCGTCAAAATGTGGATATTTACAAACCATTCAATGACAGGCCATTTAGTTCAACATGAAGTCATTTGATGACGTACATATTGATTCGATGCGACGTGTAAACTCTGTCCATTCGTTACAAAGTGAATTGATACGGTTCAAAGTGAAATGATACGATGTAAAATTGCAAACCATACGACGCAAATAGAAATCATTCAGTGCAATGACAAACCATTTGACAAAAACACTAATGCAATACAATAAAATACAAGTCGGTACGACGAAAACTTAAACGATTCATCGAAAAATGTGAAGTGATACAGGACAAAGTAAATCAGCATGATGCAAAATATGAATCAGTTTAACGCAAACACATTTAGTCTGGTGGTAAGTAAAATGATCGGGCGAAAACAAAGTCGGTGCAATGCAAACGCAATCCATTCGACAGAAACTGATTTCATTACGTGCAATGTGAAACGGTGCGACATCTGGCGGCGATATTTGATCACTTGCAGGGTTATTTGAACTACATATTACTGTCCTTATGATAAATCAAAGTACTTTAAGTACTGAGAATGCAAATTTTGATAGGAAATACTGTATGAATATTTGCACGATTGCTGAACATTTCAAATTTCCATAAATTTTACATAGTTTAGCCAACTTGGCGATCTTGGGCGACCTACCAAGATCTTAGAGGGTCAATCCATTCCAAATATATTGTGATCAATTGTCATTAAACTGTTTCAAATCTAGACTAGAATATTATTTTATGAAATTGCTGATGGATATAAAGATTTGTGTTTTATGGCCAAACTGTCACTCAAGATGACCTCCATGTCTAAAAGTATGTCACCGTTTGAAACTGCACATGGCTGCAGCATTTTAACCTACTTCGTCCAGCTAGGTTCTGTTCTGGTTCTTGTTGTTTATTTATCAAAATTATGGTCACTTTTACCCGTATATTTTATTTTTTTAGTAAATACTACAGTAACGTTTCTTTACAATGTGTGGGACAGACATAGGGAAGTTGAATCAACGGGTAGTGCCTCTTGTTAAGTTATTTGTCCCTGCAGCAGAAGACGTTTTCTAGATTACGCCACTGATCTTGGACAAGTTCAAAACCAGTTGCATCAGACTAGACACATCAGAGTTATAGCCTTTGATTTTTAAAAAAACTCTTTTCCGGTAGGCCTTAGACTATTCAAGCCAGTAGAGTGATACAGGCCCTCTTGTGCAACTTGTTCCCGGAAGACTACTTAATACACGCCACTCTGTAAATGACATAATTTTAGACATGGAGGTCATCTTGAGCGACAGTGTGGCCATAAAACACAAATCTGTCTATCCATCAGCAATTTCATAAAATAATATTCTAGTCTATATTTGGAATGGATTGACCCTCTAAGATCTTGGTAGGTCGCCCAAGATCGCCAAGTTGGCTAAAACTATGTAAAATTTATGGAAATTTGAAATGTCCAGCAATCGTGCAAATATTCTGACAGTCTTTCCTATCAAACCTTGCATTCTCAGTACTTTAAGTACTTTTATTTATCATATATGTAGGGGAAATAACCCTTCAAGTGATGTGGCAAATATCGCCGCCAGATGTCGCATCGTTCCACTTTGCACGTAATGAAATCAGTTTATGTCGAACGGATTGCGTTTGCATTGCACCGACTTTGATTTTGCCCGATGATTTTACTTACCACCAGACTAAATGTGTTTGCGTTAAACTAATTCATATTGCATCATGCTGATTTATTCTGTTCTGTATCACTTCACATCTTTCGATGAATCGTTTAAGTTTTCGTCGTACCGACTTGTATTTTATTGTATTGCATTAGTTTTTATGTCAAATGGTTTGTCATTGCACTGAATAATTTCTATTTGCGTCGTATGTTTTGAATTTTTACACCGTATCATTTCACTTCGAACCGTATCAATTCACTTTGTAACGAATGAACAGAGTTAACACGTCGCATCGAATCAATATGTACGTCATCAAATGACTTCATGTTGAATTAAATGGCCTGTCATTGAATGGTTTGTAAATATCCACATTTTGACGGTTATGGCTTCCCATAGAGGTTCCTTTGATATTACCGTGTGGTCTCCGAAACATTGCATTTCCTAGGCAATGTGAAAGCAGTTGGGGCATTGGTGCGTGGAGTGGTCAGATTAAGGAGTTAGGCGGAAGGCAGTATGAGAGAAGGAAGTTTAAACTAGCGTTGGTTGCAGCTACTTGTACGAGACAGCGGAGACAGAATTTCAGCCAGGTGTTGAAACGAAGTAGCTTCAAACTCCAGAGAAAAGTCATTGTCTACTTACTATTGACCCGTAAAACTTAAGTCAAAAGCAGTAGGGTTCAAGTCGCCAGACAGTAGGTTCAATCAGAGACATAATAACCCACTTCTTAGATCTCTTCACATCGTGTTTATTTTAAAGTTGCATAATGCAATTCTGTACCTACCCTACCATATGGAAATGGTCATCATGTTTCGAACGATGGAAGCATTTAGTAAAATTGTGTTTGTTGATTATTTCACCATGTTGATGCTTAGTAAGTATGTATACATTTGACACGGCATAAAAACCTAATTGCAAATTATGCTGTGTCAAATGTTGTTGATCGGTCTTACGCATTGTATTGTCGACCCGTCCCACCACTCACCCCCTCACATACCATCTCACACCACCAACCACACTCGTTTAGAGAATTGAAAATAATAAAATAATTAAGAGAATCAAATTTCAGGCGAGAGGGGATGCACATTTTGACCCCCCTGCTTTAATCCTCGTATTTGACAACATTCTAAGAATTAAGCGATCGTGTTTTAAAATACTTTCTCCGTCTGTTTGTTTTTCAATGTTCTCTGCATGTTTATTTCAGGAGGTGGAGACATCGACAATGGAATCAATTGAAGACAATGCGCATACCATTGTTTATAATTGTATGTTTTGTATTAAATCATTAAAACTAGTTGCTTTTTTTTTCACTGATTTATCCATTCATTTATCTTGCTTTACATAACTTATAAAATGTTAAGCCCCTTGTACTGGCATCAACATCACAAATCTGAAGATTTGTTATTGCTAAAACATGTACCCACAGTATATATAAACAAAAAAAAAACGGTTAAGAAAATTAAATAGTTTTTAGTAGGAATTATTTTAATAGGAAAGTTTATGCAATATAACAAGATAAATGCTCTACTGTTCTTGTCCAGTCAAGCTTATAACCACAATGCAAAGGAACTTAAGGCGATCTGGAAGAGTAGTGATTGGTTAACTCCAAAAATAAAATATGAGGGTGTTCCATGTTACACTTGTGTCACCTGCTTGTGCTTATTTCAACAAGTACAATCCAACTATAAATTTCGAAGACATCGAGTGCAATCCTTCATGAACTAGTAGACTTTTTTTTTAAAATTGTTAAAGTTGATGAAAATAACTCTGCATTGGATAATTAATAAAGAGGAACTGTATAAAGTTTCATGACCGTAGGTGAATATTTTGCCAAGTTATGAGCTAGCTTAGGTTGCAGCTTAAAGTTTTACGAAAAGAGCCATAACTCTGCCAAAATGAAACTCAGAGGTGGACATGTGTAACAACATTTCTTTGGGTAAGATGAAGACGGGTTTGAAGTTTCATGAACATAGGTCAAATACTTTTCAAGTTATGGTCAGTTATGAGCTTGGTTAGGGTGCATGTTAAAGTATATGAAAAGGGGCATAATTCTGTCAAAATGAAAGCCAGAGTTATTGGTCATGGTTAACAGCATTCCTTGGGAAAAGATGAATATGTATGTGAAGTTTCATGAACATTGGCCAAACTCTTTTCAAGTTATGGCCAGTTATGAACTTGGTTAGGTTGCAGGTTCTAGTTTTATGAAAAGGGGCTTAACTCTGCCAAAATGAAAGTGAGAGTTATTGGACATAGGTAATGACATTCCTTGGGGTAAGTTAAAGATTGAGAGAAGTTTTATGGACATAGGTCAAATACTTTTCAAGACAGTGAAGTTATGGCCAGTGTTAGATTGCAGGTTCAAGTTTTATGAAAAAGGGCTCAACTCTGCCAAAATGAAAGTCGGAGTTATTTGGACAAAGGTAACGACATTCCTTGGGGTAAGATAAAGATGTGAGCGAAGTTTTATGGACATAGGTTAAATACTTTTCAAGACAGTGAAGTTATGGCCAAGGTTAGGTTGTAGGTTAAGTGTGAAGGACATATGGACAGCGACAGATGATTGACAGTGACTTAAGTGTCTGCCATACAAATTAATATTAATTATTTATAAAAAACAACAAAAAACAGTCGTCTAGTTTTCCAGAACGGAAAACCAACTATTTCATTTAAAAGTTAAATTGTACGGATTATGGGGCTTAGTTTAGTGCATATGCACACAGCATTCTTCCAGATCATCTCCAGCACCTTTAAATAAAATACTGAAAACAAGAAAATAATGTATTTTCTACATTATTTTCTTTTATTTTGCCATTTCAACAGCAATTTACACACAGTGCATTATTTGACAGAAGTAAGGTGTATAAAGGAATGGTCCTCCCCAACTCTCACGCACCTTTTACAGGGAGATTAATTGGCTCACCAAAATTAACTGGTGTCAGACAGAAATTAGATTTTATATTTTTGCTTTAGGATTCAACTAAACATACCAACAGCGTCACAATTATTTTGAAAGACTACATCAAAATGTGCACCATGTTATAAGTGCTATTCCATTTAAACATACCCGGGAACCCAGGAAGGCAAATTAATAAACATAATCTTATTTTCTGAAGTTTGGTTCTTTAAACTCTATTTGCATCTATGGGTGGGTGTTTAATGTCAAAAGTGCCTTCCTGGGGTCCCATGTAAGTTTTAATGGAATAGCCCTCACATTTAGTAATTGCAAACAATTTTCAATGGATGAAATCGGGCACAGGACACCGTTTTCAAAATGATTATACATCCATGAACTCTTCTTGGAGACGCGATAATCATATTATGTATTATTTTAAACGCAATTCCCGTATGAAAACATCTTTTAATAAAAAGTTTGAAATTATATAAAAAAAATATTTTATTACGGAGTGTAAACTTTGCCTAAAATATCACACATGAAGTTAGAATCATTGTTACTGATAGTTTCTGCTCACAAATGGAAACAGACACACATGCCATTGAACCAGATTGGAGAATGATTATGTGTGTAAAGGTTCACAATGTAATAACGACAGCTTTAGACAGGGGTGATTTTCCAGCTTTTGGAGTGATCTACCCCTAATAAATTTATTAGATGTCTAAATATCCAAAATGAAGTATGGTTACCAGCAATACAGTGTTGCAAAATGTCTCAAGTTGTTTTTTTTCTGTCGCAGATAGCACTTAATGATATGATGGAGAAAGAACTATATAAGATCCGCGGTCCATTCCATGTTTATTTCCATTTTTTTGACAGTCATATCCACTTGCAATATGTTTATATCCATATGTGTCTGTGGTTACCATGGTTACGAGTAATATAGTTTTGCAAAACACAGATAGCTCTAAATGCTATGGCGGAGAAATAAAAATAAATAAGGGTGACTGTCCATTCCATGTTTATTTCCAGCTTTAACACTGTCAGATCCACTTGTTCTATTAAGGTTATGAGACATCTGTACAGACGAAATATCCAAAATGAAATATATGTCTGTAGTTAGTGTAACAAGGTAGGGTATAGTGTTGCAAAATGTCTCAAGTTAGCTTATTTCTGACACAGATAGCTCTAAATGATATGCTGGAGAAAGAAAAATAAATAAGATCTGCGGTCCATTCCATGCTACCTGCAGGTGCTTGATGAGAAGACTACAGATCCCGTCTATGTTACGACTGACTCGCCAGCGCTTTACGTATTTCCTCCATCAGCACATCTCTTGAAACTTTTTTCTGAAGCGCAAACAAAATGTTGAAATACCTTTTAAAATACAAAAGACAAATGATAACCAAAAAAAGGGCCATGACAACTGTAGAATCTAACCAACAAAACTGTTGCAGAATTTGTGGTTTTGAGTGTGGGATAAATTCACTCAATACCAATTTCATCATAGAAACATACAGTAATATCAAAACCATTTATAATTTTAAAATAACTTTGAAATACAATACTAAACAAAGAAAGGGCCATGACAAATGCAGAACACTACAAACAAAATACAACTGCAGAATTTGTGGTACTGATTGTGGGATAAATACAATACTACACATGCAAAGATGACATTGCATCTTATCAATAGCAATATCTTTACTTAAGTCAATATTTATCAGTTTTATAAACACTTTTTTTTCTATCGTTTTAAGACATCTTCTTTATATTTTTAATGATGCTATGGATTAACAAGAGGCCCAAGAGGGCCTGTGGACGCTCTACTGGCTCTAGATAAAGTTTATGTATAAGGGGCCATAACTCTTTCAAATATCGTTCAACCAGAACATGGTGAAGACATACGCAACTAGGCTTGGTACTGATTGTCCCTGACAAGTTTCGTTGAAATCCAGCCAGAGGTTCGGGAGAACTAGTCTGTACAAAGTTAGTGTATTAAAACCTTTAAGGGGTCATAACTCTGCCAAAATTCATTCAACCACAACACAGCAATGACAGGTGCAACTAGGCTTGGTACTGATCATCCCCATCAAGATTCGTTGAAATCCAGCAAGGAATTCAAAGAGACTAATCTGGACAACGTTTAGCTATCAAAACCTTTAAAGGGCCATAACTCTGCCAAAAATAATTTAACACGATTATGGCGATGATATGCACAACTAGGCTTGATACTGATCATCCTTGTCAAGTTTCGTTAAAATCCAGTCAGGGGTTCAGGAGAACTAGCCCGGAAAATTTTTGTGTATCAAAAAACTTTAAAGGGCCATAAATCCACCATAAATCTGTAAACCAGAATGCCATGATGATATGCACAACTATGGTTGCTGCTGATCATCCCTGTAAAGTTTCGTTGAAATGTGGGGAGGCGTTCAGGAGAACTAGTCCAGACAAAGTTTGTGTATTAAAACCTTTAAAGGGCCATAACTCTGCCAAAAATCATTCAACCAAAACATGGCAATGATTTGCACAACTAGACCGGATACTGATCATCCTTGTCAAGTTTCGTTAAAATCCAGCCAGGGGTTCAGGAGAACTAGTCCAGACAAAGTTGGTGTATTAAAACCTTTAAAGGGACTCCACCAAAATCATTCAACTGGAACACGGTGACGATATGTACAACTAGGCTTGGTACTGATCATCCTTGAAAAGTTTCACTGAAATCTGGCCAAAAGAAGGCCCTTTCTTCTTAATGAGGCCAAAATATAGCATATTTCAGAAAATCAAGGGCCATAACTCCGGTGTAAATGGTCCAATCTGGCTGTTTTGAAACTTGTTGGAGCTTTCATTGATAGTAACAATCTGGTAAAGTTTGGTAAAGATCGGATGAAAAATGAAGGCCCTATCGTAGTACTGAGGCAAAATATAACATATTTAACTAAATCAAGGGCCGATCTGGTTGGTTTTCAAACTTGTCCGAGCTTTCATTTATATTAACAATCTGGTAAAGTTTGGTAAAGATCGGACAAAAAATCAAGACCCTATCGCAATATACCATTTTTCAACTAAATCAAGGGCCATAACTCCACTGTTGATGGTCCGATCTGGCTGGTTTTCGAACTTGTCCAAGCTTTCATTGATATTAACAATCTGGTAATGTTTGGTAAAGATCAGATGAAAAATGAAGACCCTATCGTCTTGAGGCAAAATATAGCCTTTTTAACTAAATCAAGGGCCATAACTCCGCTGTTACTAGTCCGATCTGGCTGGTTTTTGAACTTATCTGAGCTTTCATTGATATTAACAAGATGATAAAGTTTGGTAAAGATCAGATGAAAAATGAAGGCCCTATCGTCTTAACGAGGCAAAATATAGAATTATTAACTAAATCAAGGGCTATAACTCTGCTGTTGCTGGTCTGAACTGGCTGGTTTTTAAACCTGTCCGAGCTTTCATTGATATTAACAATCTGGTAAAGTTTGGTAACAATCGGATTAAAAATGAAGGCCCTATCATCTTAACGAGGCAGCATATAGCATTTTTACCTAAGTCAAGGGCCATTACTCCGCTGTTACTGTTCGATCTGGCTGGTTTTCGAACTTGTCCGAGCTTTCATTGATATTAACAATCTGGTAAAGTTTGGTAAAGATCGGATGAAAAATGAAGGCCCTATCGTCTTAACGAGGCAACATATAGCATTTTTAACTAAGTCAAGGGCCATATCCCCACTGTTACTGGTTCGATCTGGCTGGTTTTCGAACTTGTCCGAGCTTTCATTGATATTAACAACCTGTTAAAGTTTGGTAAAGATCGGATGAAAAATGAAGGCCCTATCGTCTTAACGAGGCAACATATAGCATTGTTAACTAAGTCAAGGGCCCTAACTCTGCTGTTACTGGTTCGATCTGGCTGGTTTTCGAACTTGTCCGAGCTTTCATTGATATTAACAACCTGTTAAAGTTTGGTAAAGATCGAATAAAAAATGAAAGCCCTATCGTCTTAACGAGACAAAAGTTAATGATGGACGGACGACGGACGGAAGACGGACAACTCGCCATCCCATAAGCTCTGCTGACCGTTGGCCAGAAGAGCTAATAAAACCACAGCTAAAGATTTATCTTAAAATGGATGTCTGTAGTGTCGCTGATAGGTTAATAGGAATATATGAAAATATGTAAAAATCTTAAATTTTGACTTAAGTAATATTTTCCACTGAAATTGCTTTATGAATACGCGCTCTGATACTGGAAATATATGAAATTTACCACTACAGGAAAATGGTCTATTTATATATTTTAACCTAATTAAATGTCTATAAAACTCGCCTGTAAGAAAAGCATGGCAAATGAAAATTGTATCGGTGACATCAGTGTAAACTGTCAGTAGTTAAAAGTTACTACAAAGAAACATCAACTTTCTTTTAGTTTGAATGAAGGTCTAATGCTTGTTAATATACATTTTGCTTGTTGACACATTTTGTTTGTTGATAAACAGTTTTCTTGTTGATATACATTTTGCTTGTTGAAATACATTTTGCTTATATACATTTTCCTTGTCAATACACACTTCCCTTGTTAATACACATTTTGCTCATTAATATTCATTTTTACATTTATGAAGAAAATGATGAAAAGGGCTATCAACATTTTTTAATATTAAAATTGTTCTGCCAACAAGAAACATAATTTTATTAACTGACCGTATTAAAAAGTTGTTTAAGGCCTCATCAACACAATATAGGTTATGCTCCAGAGAGAGAAAGGATACAAAGTCTGGGAACCCTGCCCTACTCTTACTAATGTATCGAGACATAAGGTTCTTTAACGTGTTCAGAGGATGGACTCCGATCCACTGGACTGCCCGGTTTGCGTCCCCATCTGTGGGATGAGGCTAGGGGAAGCGTCTTCCCCAAGAACACACTTCTTTTTAAATTAAACCATGAAATTAAATCTGCAAGTGCTATTAAATTAATACTGTACCTCTTCTCTTGTGGCAACTATTCTCATCGTGACAACGTTGCTTTCTATCTCTGACTGTCCTAAAATCAGGGCTATAGGAATGCCGTTGCTTTCACAATATTGGAACTGATCCAGGGGCTTGGGGTTCTTCTTGTAAGACTGCTCTGCCTTCAAACAAATGTCAGTGGGTTAGGTTTGATGTTGGATCAAAGTACTTTATTTCAAATATATTCTACAATACACAATACTTGTACATGAGAAACAAAAAGATCGGAACGAAATATGACATCTTATAGACTTCTTATCCAAGGACTGAAACTTGTAAGGATCAGATAGCAGTGTCTCTTAAATGATATAAGCTGTATATTACTCAATGCATGTTTTATTTTATATCAAGCTTTTATTCAATGGTAGTAGTGACCAGATAAATGTTAAAATAAATTATAAATGTAAAATCTGGATATCATAGTATAGGCGGTATAAAAACAGTAGATAATAATTCCAGCCTCATTAGGATTTCTGTTTTTAACTATTTCACTGGATGAAATCTAACACATGATATATACTGAGGGAAAAAGTTTAGCAATTTTTTTAGATGAAATAATACTGTATACAAGATATACTGGCATTTTGGGACTTTACGTTCATTTATTTGTTACGTCATAAAGATGTTCGACTGTTACTGATGTGTGTTTAATAAAATACTGTGTCTATGGCAGTAGTTTCTTGATTTTACAACCAAAAATGCATTATTTCCAGGGTGCAACAAAAACTTGCTCAACTTTTTTCCCTCAGTGTAGTTATCAGTGTTTACACATGCACAAACATTTCTGGGAGGAATTACTTTTCTTGTTTGTTTTTAATCGCAAGGTTGGAATTATAAGGATATCAAAGGAATTTAAACATAATTATATAAACTTTATTGAATCCAGCAACATTTTAACATAAATTCTGACTTTTTTTAAATTCATTATTATGCAAAGTTTACATGCGGCTGGAATTATTATCTACTCAATAAATTAATCCTATAATCACGAAGCTTATGATGACTTACTTTTATGTTTGCATCCCACAATTCTCGACACAAAGTCATCCTGTGCTCCACCAGGTTCTTCTGGGCGGATATCACGTAAACTTCTGTGCTCGTCGTTCGGATCTTCTTGTCAGAGTTAGCCTAGCAGTAATACAGATTATATGTTAAAAGACAATTTTCTTGAATCAATTATCAAAAACTCCTTCTTGTAAGCATTCTCGATTGTGCCATTATCAAATCTCACTCTCGTTTTCATGAGATTTCGATCTCAGGGAGTCTCGCACCATCTTGGCCCATAGTAAATGGATTGTAAAAGTTGACCGAGTTCACTTTCAAGTTAAATTCAGAATGAATCAATGAAAAAAACTCAAATAAATGGTTGTGCGTGAAAATGAAAGTATTTGTGAATCATTTAAGACAAATTTTATCCAAAACTAACCAAGTTTAATCAGGGCCGTCGATCTGTTTTGGGGGACTGCGACCCATACCCTTGGGTGGGGGAATTTTAGCATGCTTTTACAGGAAAGGGGGAATTATTTTGTGGCCATAATTTTTATTATAATGATTGTTTTAAATAGTCTACATGTTTTATTTGTATTAAATACAGTTTGTACTCAATATTTTAATATTTTTTTTACAGGGGGAATTTTAATTTTGAAATGGGGGGTAAAAACATACTTTTTGGAGGGGGAATGTGTCCGGTTACCGGACGCAAAATCGGCAGATCGCCGGCCCTGTTAATGCATACATTTAGCGTTCAAATTTATACATAATTCTTGTCTCCTTTTAAATGCATTGCCCATGTTGAGTGAGTTCACTTTAAAGTTAAATTCAGCATGAATCGAAGAAAAAAGCAAAATCTAAAGGTTGAGTGTGAAAATATAATTACTTATGAATCATTTGGGACCATTTTATTAAACAAGAGGCCCAAGAGGGCCTGTGGACGCTCTACTGGCTAACATGGCTCTTAACATCAATGAAGCGAGTGACTGCCATTTACGTTTTTTTTAAAGTTTCGGGCAAAAGACAGCTTTTTGACTAAATCAAGGGCTATAACTAAAGAATCTGGTAAAGTTTGGTAAAGATCAGATGAAAAATGAAGGCCCTACCGTATTAACGAGGCAAAATATAGCATTTTTAACTAAATCAAGAGCCATAACTCCTCTGTTACTGGTCCGACTGGTCCAACATAGAGCTAAAAAAAAAAAAAATCAAAAAAAAAAGAAATTCAAAAAAAAAGAAAGAAAAGAAATTCAAAAAGAAATTCAATTCAAAATACTGATATTAACAATCTGATAAAGTTTGGTAAAGATCGGATGAACAATGAAGCCCCTATCGTCTTAACGAGGCAAAATATAGCATTTTTAACTAAATCAAGGGCCATAACTCCACTGTTACTAGTCCGATATGGTTTTCAAACTTGTCCGAGCTTTCATTGATATTAACAATGTGGTAAAATTTGGTAAAGATAGGATGAAAAATGAATGCCCTATCGTCTTAACGAGGAACAATATAGCAATATAGCATTTTTAACTAAATCAAGGACCATGACTCCGCTGTTACTGGTCCGATCTGGCTGGTTTTCGAACTCGTCCGAGCTTTCATTGATATTAACAATGTGGTAAAGTTTGGTAAAGATAGGATGAAAAGTCTTAACGAGGCAAAATATAGCAATATAGCATTTTTAACTAAATCAAGGGCCATAACTCCGCTGTTACTGGTCCGATCTGGCTGGTTTTCGAATTTGTTCGAGCTTTTATTGATATTAACCTTTTAAAGTTTGGTAAAGATCGGATGAAAAATGAAGGCCCTATCGTCTTAACGAGACAAAAGTTAACGACGGACGGACGGCGGACGACAGACGACGGACAACTCGCCATCCCAACTCGCCATCCCATAAGCTCTGCTGGCCCTTGGCCAGTAGAGCTAAAAAAACAAGCTGTAATGCATAAATTGAGAGATCGAACATGTACAGTATTCTGAAATTCTTTGAAATTTGTGGGTGGGGTAATGGCAGATATGACGTCACAGGCACCCCAAACTCAAAATCTTCAGACAAATGAAAGCAGATTTTGATTAATGGCAAAAGTGTGAATGCTTTTCATAATCAATTAATGATGAAAATAATACATTTAAAGTTGAAAGTAATCAGTTTTAATGCTTAACCCACTACATATACACAATGGACTGTTCTTTCTTTGAATTAGGACCATTCTATTTATGTGACAAAGGGGTGTTTTGGGGAAAATGACTGAGTTCTGGGTTTACAATTGACGCAAAGGCTATTATAGTCGTGCTTAGCGGGTTAAGGGTTAAGAAACATCTGTTGTAGTCAAATGTTACAATATCCTTAGTAATAGACAAATAAAATATAAAAGTAATTCCTGAAAGCTTTTTGAAAATATGAGCAAAAACTACGGAGGAACAAACAGACGGAGAATGCCAAAACAGATAGTCCCCACCAATTTTGGCGGGGGCATAATAACCCAAGGATGTCTCCTATCTCTATTGCTATTAAATGATCACTTTGTGTCAGAGATGCTATAGACAAGTGCAACAATACATATTCTTTCAGAGCAGATAAGGTTATTCGTGCATTACATGGGAGGCAGTGTCTATTCTAAAAATCGAAAAGTAGGGGAAAACACATGAACTGACAGATACCTTTTAAATTTGCCGTAAATGTGACCATAAACAACAATTTTACAAATTTTAAACAAATGAAAAAGTGAAAATAATGTCTGCAACTGCAAGGCAAAACAAGCATGTCCTAAACTTATTTTCATCTAAATTATTCCGTACAACCTGAAATCGAGTGACGTCAGCCCGCCATGTGATACCTAGCGCCACCTAACCCGGGAATACACAAATAACGGTAACTCCGCTACTATTTACATGCTTAGTCTAGATGATCTGCGACGCTTGCTTGTTTTCAAGACAAACGTTTGTATTTACAATCAAGCATTCCAGATGATCAAGACTAGCTCTGATAAACAATAATCGGAATTCGTCTCCATTTAGTTAAAATTTACGGATTACGAGGTCGCATGCATATTTGTCACAAATTTAATTGTTTTTTCTACGTTTGTATGCGCGATCAGTGCGCATTAGGTTTAAAAAAAAAGCGCGATCTCGTAGAAAAAGGCGTGAATCGCGCGCCCTAGAATAGACACTGGGGAGGTGGAAAGCCTGATCTTACACACAGGTGCAGATAAAAGTCAGGCACATCAGCAATGATGTCTATAACATCAACCTTTGCATTACGTCATTTTGTAAATAAACATGCAAAACATAATTAGTTGGCGACGTCAATGCACACAATGCCAGAAGTATGCAAGAAAAAGAATCAATCATGGGTATCCAGTTTAAATAGGGAAATTCCAACCCTCGATAGAACTGTTTTAATCGGAACTTCGGCAGAGCTTCGTTTACGCTAAAAACTATTATACCTCGTGTTGGAATTCCCGAACTTCATGGGATACCTGAAAGATTCTTATATTCCTCTCTAGAGACACCAGTCTCAGCCCTTACCTGCGCCCTTTGTTCCATGATGGTGAATACCCTCTCTATACCGATACTGACCCCTACACAGGGGACCTTTTTCCCCTTGGCGTCAAACATGCGGACGAGACCGTCGTAGCGACCTCCTCCTGCCACGCTGCCAACACTGCCGCTCTCCTCTTCATTGTCTGCTTTACCAGAACTTGGTTTATAGGTATAACCTGAAATACACCGGATGCACTGAAACGGCTTTTGGATCAATACATGTACGTAGTTGGTATAGACATTTAGACATTGTAGCTTGTTAAATTATATTTAATTTTTATTTTATCATATAATGTGTTAAATACTGTGCCAAAAAATCAATATTTCATAGCGCCGAATTATACACCTGTCCCCGAATATAGAAGCCTTACCAATAACAAATTGTGAACATAATTTCCGGAAGCAAAAACAATGAAATTTACGATGAAAATCGTTTGTATTTCAACATATTTCTCTGTATTGACCAAATAAACTTGATCAGCAAATAATGACTACCTGAATTTTATATTTCTTTCGGTAAAAATCCACTACACTGCAGGCCGACTTCAACTTTCAGTTACCTATTAACGTTAGGGGTCTATGTGACTTTTTTTATTGTGATCAGCTGTTAAAAATGATTAGAATAGACTAATTAGGTTATTGCTGAAGTTATGTTTGATCTCATTTCTGCGTGATTTACCCCCTTTTTTTTTTTTAAAAAGTGATCGCTTATTAATCTGACAAACGGTCTTTGGTATGAAGTTATGCGTTCCTTGGTTGCATTAGACAGGTATTCGCTTATTGCAGTATGAATAGCAAAATTTGTTGGTGTGCATGTGAGAGTTGCAGGGAGGAACTCGTGGTCACTTTATATGACAGGTGGGTGCTTAAAACAGGTGGTCGGAAAACCAGGGTGACTGTACCTCGAAAACAATTGTAAAGTATGTCGACATAGAACAACCTGGTTTAGATAGGAGTTAGACAGGAGTCAAATGTAATGCTCTAGTATTAAATGATTATTAAAGGAGGATTTAATTAAATGTATTATTCTATGATACAATTGTGTTTAATGTGCTAGTATTGATCCAGGAAGACTTAAAACTAGACGGGTGTTCCGCGGAACATGTGTGTCACCTTTGAACCCAGATAAATGACCTTGACAAATTATCTTTATATTTTAGTATGGTCATGTGGATGTTGTCATGATGAATATATTGTAACAACCCTCACACAGGTTATAAATAATATAGAGAAAGCCGAACGATTTTGTTTAACACTTCTTAATGTGATATTTCGGGAATAAACTGAAAATAATAATAAAGCGCGAGCCTCTCATATATGATATAGCTAAACTCGTAAGAATAATCAAGCAATAAACCTTAAACTTGTTTGCTTACTTAGCTGTGGAAACAGATGTAGATTATCGTTAGATCTATTTGTTTATATGTTCCCTGGCAACCAGACTTTGACCGGACTGGTACCGGTACAAATATTCGTACAGACGGTGGAGATGACTAATAGTTGTTTTCCAGCTATATATAGAGGCTGCGCAGTAACAAATGACAAGAATAACCAATGAATCAGTGCCAGGAAAGCCAGGTGAAGTCTCCACCAATCAGCTGTGACCCGGATCGCCAGCAGCCTATTGTATTGCAACCGGTGATCCAGTCAAGCCGGCCTGGGAGCACCTGCTCACCGGTCCTCCGCTAGCGCTGGACAATGGCTCTCAACAATTATACAATAAATATAGAACTATGACAAATACTATATTCATCAATAGATTCCTACTACATAGTCGAACATGCTGATACCCAACTTTATCAGGTAAGGACTTTAGAACTATAGTTTGAGTACGCTAAACAATTCCAGTCAACGGAAATTCAGACGATGACAGTGACGTTAGCGTTTGTCAAGGTTGACAGTATTATTTCAAAGAATGCATAAAAGTTAAGATAATAAACATGTTTTAATATAAAATCTATGTGATTAATTTAAGGGGTAGACTTTTACATCCGTGCCTTGACCGGTGACAGAAGTTGGAATCAATAATGGCGGACAGCTGTCAAAATTGCAACTCACAAAACAAAATGATCTCAGATTTCTTAGTACAATTGAGATACAATGTCACATAACTAGCGTCTGTGAATTATTAAGCAGCAAGCACATGTAAGTAAATCTGTTTTGAGTTGATGTGAATTAGTTATTATGAATAATACAGCGTGAATTCTAATGTGTTGAGTAGGCAACAATTTGATAAATAGTGATTCGTACACTATACTGAATGTTTGATGAAGGAATATCAAGAATGTTTGATGAAGGAATATCAAGAAATGAGTAAGTTATAGCCAACGTTCTTTTTGTGAAGAAAAAATAGTATTTAACCCAATAATGACCTTCAGTGTGACCTTGACCTTTTATATTTTAGTATGTCATGTGATGTTGTCATGATGAGTAAATATTGAAAGTTTGATGAAGAAATATCAAGAAATGAGAAAGTTTTAAAGAACGTTAAGATTTTGTGAAGAAAAAAATGAGTATTTAACCAACATAATGACCTTCAGTGTGACCTTAACCTTTTATATTTTAGTATGGTCGTGTCGATGTTGTCATGATGAGTATATATTGAAAGTTTGATGAAGAAATATCAAGAAATGAGAAAGTTATAGCCAACATTAAGTTTTCCTGAAGAAAAAAATGAGTATTTAACCCATATAATGACCTTCAGTCTGACCCCGACCTTTATATTTTATTATCATCATGTTGACGTTGTCATGAGTAAATATTGAAAGTTTGATGAATCCATATCAAGAAATGAGAAAGTTATAGCCAACGTTAAGTTTTCATAACGGACTAAAGAACGGACGTACTGACGACAAAGTGATCCCTATGTATCGCATTTTGCTACGAAAAGGCGACACAAAAAAGACTTTATGCAACGATACAAGTTTGCTGCACTGAGGTTTATAGCCCCATTTGTCTGTAAAGGTTAAGAGTATGGACTACATGCGAGTGTGTGACCTTTTAGATAAAACTGGTAGTATACGTAGGGATGACCTCTGTTTTTAGGTCTCTTATCATGTAAATGGGTGTTTCTTCCTTAAAGACACATTTCCCAACTGAATGTAGTCGTTGAAAAATCATGGATAGCATGCTTTTTAACTGCTTCCTTCTCGCTGACTGATTACCACAGAGACATTATATTGATATTGACATTATAAATGAAAAGAAAAAAACTGTAATGGGCGATTCATTTACAATTACCTTAGTTTTTGATATAAAATATATTGTAACTAAAAACACTAGATTGTTTATTATGAGGGAGCATATAGTTGCCGCTTTTTCCGTCCATCCGCGTGTGCATCCGTACGTCATACTTTTTGTCCGGAGCATATCTCAAAAAGTATGCTTGGTTACAGTTCGTGTAATGATTAGGACAATGAGACGGAGTGCAGTTCATAGGAACCATAACTCTAGCTTCACTACTTTTTTAATTATCTCTCTTTTTTGAAAAATCTTATCCGGAGCACAATATAGTTCCTCCACCAATAATCCAGTTTAATGAATTCATATAAGATTTAGTTGAATTCCGACAAGCGGTTTCTGAGAAAAAGTTGTCAGAAGCAAAAGATAACGACGACGACGGACAGACAACGGACGGACGATGCATGAAGAGTGATTCTAAAACATCACACTGGTGATCAAAAACACTGACAGATGACAACGATTTTTGAATTTTGAAGTCCCGATGAGTTTCTTGCATTTGAGATTTATTAAAACATGGCAGAGAAGTAACTGATAATAGAGTATATTGTGCTAAAAATACAAAACTATTAATTATTAACACGAGTCTTTTAAGAAAATCCATCTACACATAGTTGTTTTAACATATATACAAGTGCCCATAAAATGCAAAACGGTTATAATTTTTACTACATTATTATACACACTTTGTGGGACGGGCCTCATCCTTTGACAAAAAACTAATAATCTCAATTTCCTTGTGCAAATGTATTTCTAACAGCGATTTACAGTTACCTATAGAAATTCTCTTCCCGCCAAATACAATAGGCTCGAAATGTGTCTAAGTTTTACCCACAAATGGTCCTGGTGAATATCAAATCCATGACACCTGAATCATTTTGCCAGTGCTAACCACCGACTTATGATGCCACCATAATATGGCGCCACCTCTTACACTATGACGACACCTCTAACATTATGACAACCAGTCTATCCAAGTAAGGTCCAGATCTCGGGATCTGACCAAACTTGACGAGCTTCATATATAACCCCTGTGTAGTAGTCCAACCCTCGTGCCAAACTCAGGTCACAGACTTACCTTGTAGACAAGCGTCATATGTAACTCCTGTATAGTAGTCCAACCCTCGTGCCAAACTCAGGTCACAGACTCACCTTGTAGACAAGCGTCATACGTAACTCCTGTATAGTAATCCAACCCTTGTGACAAACTCAGGTCACAGACTTAGCTTGTAGACAAGCTCATATATAACCCCCGTGTAGTAGTCCAACCCTCGTGTCAAACTCAGGTCACAGACACCTCGTAGACAAGCTTCATATATAACCCCCGTGTAGTAGTCCAACCCTTGAGCCAAACTCAGGTCACAGACTTACCTTGTAGACAAGCGTCATATGTAACTCCTGTATTGTAGTCCAACTCTCGTGACAAACTCAGGTCACAGACTTACCTTGTAGACAAGCTTCATATATAACCCCCGTGTAGTAGTCCAACCCTTGAGCCAAACTCAGGTCACAGACTTACCTTGTAGACAAGCTTCATATATAACCCCTGTAAAGTAGTCCAACCCTCGTGCCAAACTCAGGTCACAGACTTACCTTGTAGACAAGCTTCATATATAACCCCCGTATAGTAGTCCAACCCTCGAGCCAAACTCAGGTCACAGACTTACCTTGTAGACAAGCTTCATATATAACCCCCGTATAGTAGTCCAACCCTTGAGCCAAACTCAGGTCACAGACTTACCTTGTAGACAAGCTTCATATATAACCCCTGTAAAGTAGTCCAACCCTCAAGCCAAACTCAGGTCACAGACTTACCTTGTAGACAAGCTTCATATATAACCCCCATATAGTAGTCCAACCTACCTTGCAGACAAGCTTCATATATAACCCCCGTATAGTAGTCCAACCCTCGTGCCAAACTCAGGTCAAACAGCACCTGAAATATTCCCAAACTTGTTTTTAAAGTATTCTAATATTCAGGCATTAAAATACGCTACTCAGGCGACACAAAAACAGTGGGCATATTATGTTATTTTTTGGTATTACTTTCTTGCCTTGTAGGACAGCATCGACACTTGTTTTCACCTTCAACTTCAGAATGGCGGCAGTCTATGTTGCAATGTTAAACGTAAATAATTTCTTTCATTCGAAATAACACAGCAGTGGTGTAATGACAAAGCGTCCGTCTATCATGCAGAAGGTCATGGGTTTAATCCCCGTTCGGGTCATATCAAAGACTTTAAAGAAATAGTACTAGCAGCTCCATTGCTTTATGCTCAGCATAAAAATGGTACCGGTAGTTGGTTGGCCATGTTTCTACGACATGTATTCCAGGTGGCAGCACTAGTATGGTTGGCCTGGAGTCAATATGTGAGTGGGTGAGATATCATGTCATGTTTCTACATGTATTCCAGGTGGCAGCACTAGTATGGTTGGCCTGGAGTCAATATGTGAGTGGGTGAGATATCATGTCATGTTTCTACGACATGTATTCCAGGTGGCAGCACTAGTATGGTTGGCCTGGTGTCAATATGTGAGTGGGTGAGATGTCATGTCATGTTTCTACATGTATTCCAGGTGGCAGCACTAGTATGGTTGGCCTGGAGTCAATATGTGAGTGGGTGAGATATCATGTCATGTTTCTACGACATGTATTCCAGGTGGCAGCACTAGTATGGTTGGCCTGGTGTCAATATGTGAGTGGGTGAGATGTCATGTCATGTTTCTACGACATGTATTCCAGGTGGCAGCACTAGTATGGTTGGCCTGGAGTCAATATGTGAGTGGGTGAGATATCATGTCATGTTTCTACGACATGTATTCCAGGTGGCAGCACTAGTATGGTTGGCCTGGAGTCATTATGTGAGTTGGTGGAGTATCATGTCATGTTTCTACGACATGTATTCCAGGTGGCAGCACTAGTATGGTTGGCCTGGAGTCAATATGTGAGTGGGTGGGGTATCATGTCATGTTTCTACGACATGTATTCCAGGTGGCAGCACTAGTATGGTTGGCCTGGTGTCAATATGTGAGTGGGTGAGATGTCATGTCATGTTTCTACATGTATTCCAGGTGGCAGCACTAGTATGGTTGGCCTGGAGTCAATATGTGAGTGGGTGAGATATCATGTCATGTTTCTACGACATGTATTCCAGGTGGCAGCACTAGTATGGTTGGCCTGGTGTCAATATGTGAGTGGGTGAGATGTCATGTCATGTTTCTACGACATGTATTCCAGGTGGCAGTATCGTTGGCCTGGTGTCAATATGTGAGTGGGTGAGATATCATGTCTTTTTCTTTGACATGTATTCCAGGTGGCAGCACTAGTGTGGTTGGCCTGGTGTCAATATGTGAGTTGGTGGGGTATCATGTCATGTTTCTACGACATGTATTTCAGGTGGCAGCACTAGTATGGTTGGCCTGGAGTCAATATGTGAGTGGGTGGGGTATCATGTCATGTTTCTATGACATGTATTCCAGGTGGCAGCACTAGTGTGGTTGGCCTGGTGTCCATATGTGAGTGGGTGGGGTATCATGTCATGTTTCTACGACATCTATTCCAGGTGGCAGCACTAGTATGGTTGGCCTGGTGTCAATATGTGAGTGGGTGGGGTATCATGTCATGTTTCTACGACATGTATTCCATGTGTGAGTGGGTGAGATGTCATGTTTCTACATGTATTCCAGGTGTGAGTGGGTGAGATGTCATGTCATGTTTCTACATGTATTCCAGGTGGCAGCACTAGTATGGTTGGCCTGGTGTCAATATGTGAGTGGGTGGGGTATCATGTCATGTTTCTACGACATGTATTCCATGTGTGAGTGGGTGAGATGTCATGTTTCTATATGTATTCCAGGTGTGAGTGGGTGAGATGTCATGTCATGTTTCTACATGTATTCCAGGTGGCAGCACTAGTATGGTTGGCCTGGTGTCAATATGTGAGTGGGTGGGGTATCATGTCATGTTTCTACGACATGTATTCCAGGTGGCAGCACTAGTATGGTTTGCCTGGTGTCAATATGTGAGTGGGTGGGGTATCATGTCATATTTTCTGCGACATGTATTCCAGGTGGCAGCACTAGTATGGTTGGCCTGGTGTCCATATGTGAGTGGGTGGGGTATCATGTCATGTTTCTACGACATGTATTCCAGGTGGCAGCACTAGTATGGTTGGCCTGGTGTCAATATGTGAGTGGGTGGGGTATCATGTCATGTTTCTACGACATGTATTCCAGGTGGCAGCACTAGTATGGTTGGCCTGGTGTCAATATGTGAGTGGGTGAGATGTCATGTCATGTTTCTACATGTATTCCAGGTGGCAGCACTAGTATGGTTGGCCTGGTGTCAATATGTGAGTGGGTGGGGTATCATGTCATGTTTCTACGACATGTATTCCAGGTGGCAGCACTAGTATGGTTTGCCTGGTGTCAATATGTGAGTGGGTGGGGTATCATGTCATATTTTCTGCGACATGTATTCCAGGTGGCAGCACTAGTATGGTTGGCCTGGTGTCCATATGTGAGTGGGTGGGGTATCATGTCATGTTTCTACGACATGTATTCCAGGTGGCAGCACTAGTATGGTTGGCCTGGTGTCAATATGTGAGTGGGTGAGATATCATGTTTCTACATGTATTCCAGGTGTGAGTGGGTGAGATGTCATGTCATGTTTCTACATGTATTCCAGGTGGCAGCACTAGTATGGTTGGCCTGGTGTCAATATGTGAGTGGGTGGGGTATCATGTCATGTTTCTACGACATGTATTCCATGTGTGAGTGGGTGAGATGTCATGTTTCTACATGTATTCCAGGTGTGAGTGGGTGAGATGTCATGTCATGTTTCTACATGTATTCTAGGTGGCAGCACCATAAAGTTGAGCATAGAGCTCACTGCTACAAGTACACCGTTGTCATATGAATGAAACAGCGTTTACGGCAACGTTAAACCACGTACATACATATATTCATTAAAATAGCAGTTTCCAACCACACAAAATATTCTGCACTGTTCAATATTTGAGCAGATGTTTGATTAGGGCTTAGGTTTAAAAAGTAGTCATGGGAGTAGCCAAAATTTGCAAAATTGTGAAAATATATTCAAATTGAATACATTTTCCCAACAAAACAAAGAAACAAGAGGTCAATAACCTTGAAGCTCTACTGGCAGGTTCTGAAAGCTAGATCAGCATTCCTGAAGTTTCATGAAAATCTGTCAAGTAGTTTCAAAGTAGTCGTTACAAGATTTATAAATAACTCTATGTAAACAAAGATAGCCGCTGGCAACCATGTTTAACGTCGAATCAAAATAATTTTCAACAAGAACCAAGAACATGTCATGCTGATCATTTAAGAAAAAGTCCCATATCAATATCACTTATAGTTTTCAAGAAGTAGTGCTACAAATTTGTTTTGTTTTTAAATCTATTTTGAGCCATGGCAGCCACCCTGTACTTCTGGCCGACCTGAAATTTTGAAAGGATCAACAACACATCAAGATCAACATTTCTGTTAAGTTTCATGAAAATCCGTCAAGTACTTTCAGAGGAGTAGTCGCTACAAGTTTTTAAAGATGGCCGCTGGCAGTCAACGATTTTCATGCTGATCATTTTAGAAAAAGTCCTATATCAATATCACTTATAGTTTTCAAGATTTAGTCGCTACAAACTTGTTTTTTAAAATTCTATTTTTAGCTTGGCGGCCATCCTGGATTTTGCATCAAAATGAAATTTTGCTAGGATATACTAGACTGCATGGGCAACATTTCTGTAAAGTTTCATTAAAATCCATCCAGTAGTTTCAGAGCAGTAGTCGCTACAAAAAATTTTATGGACAGACAGACGGATGGATGACGGACGCCGCACCACGGCATAAGCTCTACTGATCTAATAAAAGATAATTTCTAAAGATTGGATATTTTGGTCAGAGCTAGAGCTTACACGGAGATGCCTACCTTGTCAGATATTCCGTACAGTTCACAGTATCTGAGCAGTAGTTTCAACTCCTGCAGACCTTCTACCGCTAATTTTTGCTTCTGCAAATGTTCATCCTTCAACAACTCATCTAGCGTATCTTGACTTCCTGTACGGAAAAAAACAGGTCGAAGAGTGTAAGTGAAACACTTGTAACTTCATATATATATATACAAAGAACCAGATATAACAGCTTGGCATTCAGCCCTCTAGTTATCAACATTGTAACACTGTTAATGACAACAAGTGCTCCAGGTGTTTCCTTTATTGCAACAACTTTAAATGATTGTAATAGTGAATTTTATACCTAGGTTTTGCAGAACCCAAAAGAAGGGTCATTATGCATGAATAAAATTGGCTAATCGCTGGTGGGTGCACATTATGGCTTATCCTGAGCAGACTGAAATCAGCAAGTCAGACAAATAGGATACAGTATGGTCATGTCTAGAGTAAAGATTCTTGCATACCAGACAAGGAAATATGTCGTTTTACCGGGGCTAGATATTTCCATCTCACCCTAGGGTCGAGATAAAAGTCACGCGCGCACCAACATCCGGAATGCAGAAAAACATGCAAAACGTTAGTAGCTGGCGGCGTCAATGCATATTATGTCTCAAGAAAAAGAATCTATCATGGGTATTCCAACCCTCGGTATAAGTGTTTTTTTAATCGGAAACTCGACAGAGCCTCGGTTCCGATAAAAACACTTACACATCGGGCTGGAATTCCCTATCTTCACCGGATACCCATGAAAGATTCTTAAAATCTACCACGGGTATCTGAGACGGATAGAGTATTTCACACCGAGGTATAAAGGTTTTGAAAGGAACCAAGGCACTGCCAAGAATTCAAAAAACAGTTATTTATGCCGAGGGATAAAATTCCCTATCTGTTCCAGATATCCATGATTGAATCATTGATTCTGTTTCTTGCATACCTTTCCCAATTTATGCTTTCAAGTCGGCCAACATTGAAGATTTTATGCATTTATTTACAAACTGACTTTGTGCGATTATTGACATTTAGATATCCCGGTGAAAATAAGTCCTCAAAAACAAAACAAGTACGCTAATCATTGTTGATGGGCGTGACTTTATTAGGTCCCTAAGAGCGAAGTCAGTTTTTCCAGCAGCTACGTAAAATGTGGATATGCTTAGCTGGTGGGCATGGAAAGATTTTCCAGCATTTATAAAACCAGAAGATCTTTTGTCTGATATGAAAAAGACAAAAACAAAAAAGAAAATATTAGAATGTTGAGATATTATTTAGATGTAGTTATATATATATAGTAAATCAGCAAAATTCGACCATTTATTCTTCAAAGAAATTTCATACATTTATTATTATAGATGAGGAATACAAGTTCATGTATCCATTAATCTATTACCATTAAACTTGACAAAGTAGCCAATTTTGTCCGCAACCTCTGGACTAAGTCCCTTCTCATCTACCATCTCGCATCTTACATCGTCCCAGAATGTCTAAAAATGGAGAACATCTTGTTTTATACTTAATGCTAGTAACATCTGATTGAAGATTTCATTGATTTTCGGTTATTGCAGATTTAATCAATTTGTAAAGTTATTGCAGATTTAAGCGATTTCCAAAGTTATTGCATATTTAAGCAATTTCCAAACAGTTTTTGCAGATTCACTGTTAATTTCCAAACAGTTATTGATATTTAATTCATTTCCAAAAAAAATATTTAAGATTTAATACATTTCCAATCAGCTGGTTAAAGATTTATTCAATTTCCAAGCAGTTACTGAAGATTTTATTGATTTTCCAAAAAGTTTAATAATGAGATTTTAAATGATTTCAAAACAATAACTGCAAATTTATCTAAAATTTATCAACAGTTATTGAAGATTTAATTTATTGCCATACAGTAACTCCTGATTTAATCGATTTGATAAACATTTTTGCAGGAGTAAAAGACACATCAATTGAATAATTTTAAGCATGACTAGGAGAGAGCCTTCTCTCACTGCGGCTGGATTGGGGTACAAGGATGATCGACTTTAAATATGTCTGAACTCCCCATAAAATTTGAATTTCAGTCTAACAAGCTATCCAATCAAAGTAATTTAAAATAGTAAACGTAAGCCCTGTGGATAGCTTTCCATTCTGAATCCAGCATCACTGGCACCACTCTGAATCCAGCATCACTGGCACCGCTCTGAATCCAGCATCACTGTCACCGCTCTGAATCCAGCATCACTGGCACCGCTCTGAATCCAGCATCACTGGCACCGCTCTGAATCCAGCATCACTGGCACCGCTCTGAATCCAGCATGCATCACTGGCACCGCTCTGAATCCAGCATCACTGGCACCGCTCTGAATCTAGCATCACTGGCACCACTCTGAATCCAGCATCACTTTCACCACTCTGAATCCAGCATCACTGGCATCAATGGCATAGCTCTGAAACCAGCATCACTGGCACCGCTCTGAATCCAGCATCACTGGCACCGCTCTGAATCCAGCATCACTGGCACCGCTCTGAATCCAGCATCACTGGCACCGCTCTGAATCCAGCATCACTGGCACCGCTCTGAATCCAGCATGCATCACTGGCACCGCTCTGAATCCAGCATCACTGGCACCGCTCTGAATCCAGCATCACTGGCACCACTCTGAATCCAGCATCACTGGCACCACTCTGAATCCAGCATCACTTTCACCACTCTGAATCCAGCATCACTGGCATCAA
Source organism: Cyrtodaria siliqua (assembly GCA_037043455.1). Classification (NCBI taxonomy): domain Eukaryota; kingdom Metazoa; phylum Mollusca; class Bivalvia; order Adapedonta; family Hiatellidae; genus Cyrtodaria; species Cyrtodaria siliqua. Next base: position 50,747 of record JAWPHD010010207.1, on the reverse strand, counting down.
TGGCACCGCTCTGAATCCAGCATCACCGGCACCACTCTGAATCCAGCATCACTGGCACCGCTCTGAATCCAGCATCACTGGCACCGCTCTGAATCCAGCATCACTGGCACCGCTCTGAATCCAGCATCACTGGCACCGCTCTGAATCCAGCATGCATCACTGGCACCGCTCTGAATCCAGCATCACTGGCACCGCTCTGAATCCAGCATCACTGGCACCACTCTGAATCCAGCATCACTGGCACCACTCTGAATCCAGCATCACTTTCACCACTCTGAATCCAGCATCACTGGCATCAATGGCACCGCTCTGAATCCAGCATCACTCTGAATCCAGCATCACTGGCACCACTCTGAATCCATCATTACTGGCACCACTCTGAATCCAGCATCACTGGCACCAATGGGTTACTTTGGTGTGTCATTCGACAAGAAGACTGCCCTAGCCTCAGATGGTGACGCAAACTGGACAATCATGTGTAAACCAGTATTTCCTTCGAACACTTGAAGAACCTTTGTAATTTATTCAACAGTAAGAGGAGAGTAAGGTTCCCAGTCTCCTATGCACCCTTCCTCTCTTTCAAAATAACCTTAACCTTGTGTCGATGAGTCGTTAAACAATAATGTAGTTCTAAAATAGGATAATGAAGGAGAAGGGACCAACCTCCAAGGCAATTAACATGTTGCCAATTGTCAATCATTTATCCATTTAACCAATCAAACCAATACTATATCTCCGACAAACAATAGCACGTGCAACAGTATAATAAAGCATGTGCAACTGTATTATAATATAACCTATTGTCAATATACTCCGACATCAACAATAGGGCAGAGATATCTACGTACTGGCGACATGTTAATTACTGTAAATCGACTAGTGTAGCAGTACGGTAGTGGCCTTCCATATCCTATACAGTTAATTGTACTCACCTTATCTAACTTGTCCACAGCTGAACATATAGTCCTGAACTTGTCATCAGGCACACCACACGCAGCAAACATACCATCCAGCAACTTTCTGTGATTAACCTATACATACATACAGAATAATGTAAGAACAGTGTTTGTCAGAGCTTTCTTTGCAATTTGAATTGGATTTTATCGCGCTCCAACAACTTGGGTCATATGGTGACCTTTCCAGCTGCCATTGGTGGAAAAAGATCCCAAGTGCACATTTTTTCGTGCATTGGTGAGCACCTGGTAGAACCACCGACAATCCGCAAGCCAGCTTGATTCTAAGCTTCCTCATATAAAGATTCCTGGTCTTATGAGGGCTCTAACCAACAGCAGTGAGTGGCAAGTCAGGGCAAGACAATTTGTTTCTCAGTTACTCGTCCTACGCAATATTTAAATGGCCAAATTGATAAATTGTTAAAGAATGTATCTGTATTTCTACTCGTCCTGCATCAATGAGCACTCGTCATAGCGAGCGGACGAGTGGAATTTTCGTGCCCTGCAAGTGATTTAATGTCAAAGATTCTAACCTCTCAGCCACAGACACTCAGCTAATTTGATAAGATTTCATTTTAAAAATAAAGATGGAAAATACACATGTTATAATACTAGTAAATGATTTACTGGCAAATAATTAATCAACATGAATAGCATATCTGATATACATTGTTAAACCTTAGGTCAGGGAAGTAGACGACAAGAATATCTATTTTTAGTAACAGTGGCCATATTGGATGTCAGCTAGACAAAATTTTCAAATCGGACAAACTACAGATATTTTGAATTCCACAATAATATACTTACAGTTTAGGAAAGATATTTAATATGATCATGCTCATTACAGAGTATTGTTTGATAAAGCACCAAGGCATGGAAGGTAAAGTGTTAATGCAATATAATTTATCACTTATTTTGATATGTGTGAATGTATGTATAAGTTAAATAAAACATTTTCATAATACACTAAGTGTAATACATATGCAAATGAAGGCTGAACAGTCTGTCTTCAGGGTTTGGCATTATCTTTAAAAACTGACTCGTCCCCAGCCAAATTTAATTGTCCCCACACTTCATGTAAAAGTGATAAAAAACAAGATTATTATCATTTTTCTGGGGGGTTTTCAGCTGACAGATATCGCCACATTTTTTTGTTTATTTTCTAGACTCGATCACCCAGCCGCATGTCCACCTTCATGGCCCACCTTTTTGGAGCAGATTGCGTACGTCTGGGTGACAAAGACTATTTATTTTTCAAGGTCAAATTAGGTCATTGACGGTGTCTGTAATATTTATAATGTTGTGAGAAAATATGGTTTAAAATACGCCACCTACCGCATACGCACATGTCCGACATGAGCTCGGCAGTTACCGTAAAATTGATTGGTTAAACAAAACTCGTAACTCAGAGATCTGAACTGACTCAACCATTTTTTTTTTCAAAAATAATATCGGAAAGGAATAGACACCAACTTGGATACTACTTTTCGGTCACGTTGGTTCAATCACGTGTAGTAAACAATGGCGGCGCTCATAGAACCAGCATGCTGCTTGTTATTCCGATGATCTACGAAAATGAATGAGTTTGTACGATTTGTACGCAATTAATTACAAAATATTTTTATATTTAACTATACAATTTAAACAAAAATATGTTTAAAATCAATCCATTTCCGATTTTTGTTACGGTTTACGCGGTACTTTGCCGGGGCAAATAAACCAAACCCATCGAATCGACGTTTGTATCTTTGGAAATACCTACGAGCAGTATTTCCGATGATATACGGAAATGAGCGAGTTCAGTCGGTTTTTCTCGTAATTACACAAAAGTCACGCCTCAACCAATGAAAACAAGAGAGTTTGTATTCATCATTTATAAAGTGCTCGACGATGTCTTGACACATTTTTTCACTCGCGATTTCTAATTTTTAAAGATGTAAAATTAATTGTTTGATATAAAATTTAGTTGTCCGTCAGACAGGTCACCTGGGACAATTAAATTGTCCCAAATAAAATCTGCATGGTATCGGACAAGCGGACACCGTTAATGTCAAACCCTGTCTTTCCTGTTCAGTTTGGTGTGCAGTCGGAATTGCCTTGTCGTGTTCTGTAACCGATAAATACTGGGTAACAGAAATCAACGAGGAAGTTCCTTCTTCTCGGTGTGGTACGGAGAATACCAAAGCAAAATACTATAGGTAGTTACATTCGGGTTTGTGATATTATAGGTCTTTTCCACTGAAACATCCAGAACTTCAGGAAAGCAATTTAATCAACATCTATGGATGGACCCTATTTTCTGAAATTGGTTATTTAATACATGTATAAACAAGAGCTGTCGGAGAACAGCGCAGCTCGACTATTCGATTTTTCAGAGAATAATAAATTATATAGCTAGTATATACCATCAGAAAACAAGGCTAAAACAATGTGGGGTGGGGTTGGGGGCGCAACATAGCTATGTATAAGAATTGACCAAAACTACAGAGAAATATGTAAAAAATAAAAATAAAAAATAAATCAAGTTTTGAGTGGGGTAGGCGGGTGGGGGAGAGGTGGTGGTGGGGGGAGTGGGGGTGGTGAGGGCAATATATATGTGTAAGAAGCTATGTAAGAATTCAACAAAACAACAACAAAATATGTAAAAAAATAATAATTAAAATCGAGTTTTGAGAGGAGATGGGGGAGAGGCGGGGGTGGGGAGGGCAACATATATGCGTAAAGTAAGAAACAACACAGAAATATGGTAAAAAAAAAAAAAAAAAAAAAAATTTCGAGTGGTAGGGGGTGGTGGGGTTGAATATGTATTTTTTTTTTTTTAAAAATCGAGTTTCGAGGGGGGGGGGGGGGGGGGGCAGGTAGTGGGATGGAGGGGGCAACATATATAAGAAGCTATGTGTAAGAATTTACCAAAACAACACAGATATATGTAAAAAACAACAGGTTGACCTTGAAGCTCTACTGATAGGTTTTTGATAGCAAGGTCAACTAGACATCAAGAGCAACATTCCTGTGAAGTTTCATGAATATCCGTCAAGTAGTTTCAGAGGAGTAGTCGCTACAAGTTTTTACTATATAACTCTATGTAAACAAAGATGGCCGCTGGCAGCCATGTTTAACGTTGAATCAAAACGATTTTCGACAAGGACCAACATCATGTCATGCTGATCATTTTAGAAAAAGTCCCATATCAATATCACTTATAGTTTTCCAGGGTGGCCACAGAAATCCAAAAATGAAATTCCCTGATAATTCCCTGATTTTTCCCTGACTGAAAGGTGATTTTCCCTGATCTTTTCACGGAGTATATAGCTCAATTACAGCTGTATACGTATGGCCTCCAACCTCCCCTTATAGCCATACCTTCACCACCATTATTAAGCCAAACACATTCTTTACTCATATCTTTGGAGTTTTACATTGCTTTATTAATATATTGCTAACAGTTTGAAGAAATACAGCTTTTTAATAAAGTCAGGAAGAGAAGCTACCAATAGCCAAGATTTGTTCTCTCCAATCTTTGTAAAATTCCCTGATAATTCCCTGATTTTTTGCAAATTTTCAAATTCCCTGATTTTTCCCTGCAGGGATTTTTTTTCTCACCCTTTTCCCTGTTTTCCCTGTTTTCCAGAGTCTGTGGCCACCCTGTTTTCAAGAAGAAGTCGCTACAAACTTATTTTTTAAAAATCTATTTTTAGCTGTGGCGGCCATCCTGAATTTCTGGCCGACCTGAATTTTTGCTAGGATCAATTAGACATCAAGAGCAACATTCCTGTAAAGTTTCATGAAAATCCGTCGATTTTTCGACAAGGACCAACATCATGTCATGCTGATCATTTTAGAAAAAGTCCCATATCAATATCACTTGGAGTTTTCAAGAAGTAGTTGCTGCAAACTTGTATTTTGAAAAATTATTTTTAGCCATGGCGGCCATCTTGAATTTCCGCCCGACCTAAAATTTTGCTTAGATCTAGCAAAACATCAAGAGCAACATTGCTGTGAAGTTTCATGAAAATCCGTCAAGTAGTTTCAGAGGAGTAGTTGCTACAAATTTTCATTATATAACTCCATGTAAACAAAGATGGCCGCTGGCAGCCATGTTTAACGTCGAATCAAAACGATTTTCGACAAGGACCAACATCATGTCATGCTGATCATTTTAGAAAAAGTCCCATATCAATATCACTTACGAGTTTTCAAGAAGTAGTCGCTACAAACTTGTTTTTAAAAAAACTATTTTTAGATTTGGCGGCCATCTTGGCTTTCACATCAACATGAATTTTTGCTAGGATCAACTAGACTTCATGGGCAACATTTCTGTAAAGTTTCATGAAAATCCATTCAGTAGTTTCAGAGGAGTAGTCGCTACAAAAAAAAGTTACGGACAGACGGACGGACAACGGACGCCGCACCACGGCATAAGCTCTGCTGATCTCTGATCAGTCGAGCTAACAATAAACATTAAATAAAAATATTCGATTTGGGCAACATATATGTGTAAGAATCAACCAAAACAACACAGAAAAATAAAGTAAAAAACAAAAGTGGGGATGGGGGTGAGGGGGATTGGGTGCTGGGGGTTGGGGGCAGGAGGGAGCCCATGCCAATATGAGTAAAGTAAGATGCATAATGCTATAAGAAATCCCAAACCAAATTTATAGATATATACATGCTTACATGCAAACCTAGATCTGCCTTTATTGCACATTTTATGGCCCATCACAATTTGGGTTCCATGGGAGCCCAGAATTTGCAGAAGACAAAATTACTTCCCCAACCCTTTACAACATACTATAAGGAAACCAATTCCAAAATTTAGTTCAGCTAGGACAAGAAATGCAAGAGATATAGACCTGTAAACACAGCTTACATGCAAAATTTGATGTGAAACAGACACATTTTAAGGGCTATCAGAATTTGGCTTCCATGGGAGCCCAGGGGTTACAGGAACCAAAATTATTTTAGCAGCCCTTAAGATAATGCTATAAGAAAGCTAATGGCCAAATCTGATTGTGCTAGGGTAAGAATTGTAAGAGATATAGACTTGTAAACACAGCTTACACGCAAAATTTGATATGAAATGGGACACATTTTATGGGCTATCATAATTTAGTTTCCATGGGAGCCCATATGTTACAGGAACCAAAATTGCTTAGGCAGCCCTTAAGATAAAGCTATAAGGAAGCCCATGGCCAAATTTGGTTGTGCTAGGATAAGAAATGTAAGAGATATAGACTTGTAAACACAGCTTACACGCAAACCTTGATGTGGGACGCCGACGACAACGCCGACGCCAACATCGACCCCGGGGTGATTACATAAGCTCTCTTATTCTGCGAATAGTCGAGCTAAAAATTAATTTTACATTATGGGTGGGTGTTCAATTTCAAAAGCATCTTCCCGGGGTCCCATGTATGTTTTAATGGCATAGTCCTAAAAAGGATTTCACATTCAATTAATTACTACATACTCTGATTTTGAAGTCTCCAAGATCAAGCTGGGTGAGAATCTCGGCGACTATTTTCACACACTCCGCGTCCGGTATCATGGCATCATACTGCCCGGCTATATCAAAATCCTGAAATAATCACAAAGTCAGTACACAGACATGTCAAAATCCTGAAATAATCACTGAAGTCAGTTCACAGACATGTCAAAATCCTGAAATAATCACAAAGTCAGTACACAGACATGTCAAAATCCTGAAATAATCACAAAGTCAGTTCACAGACATGTCATTTACACACTTGATAAACTAGGATGGTGGACATAATACACACTAACACACATGATAAACTAGGATGGTGGACATAATATACACTTACACACTTGATAAACTAGGATGGTGGACATAATATACACTTACACACTTGATAAACTAGGATGGTGGACATAATATACACTTACACACTTGATAAACTAGGATGGTGGACATAATATACACTTACACACTTGATAAACTAGGATGGTGGACATAATATACACTTACACACTTGATAAACTAGGATGGTGGACATAATATACACTTACACACTTGATAAACTAGGATGGTGGACATAATACACACTAACACACATGATAAACTAGGATGGTGGACATAATACACACTTACACACTTGATAAACTAGGATGGTGGACATAATATACACTTACACACTGATAAACTAGGATGGTGGACATAATATACACTTACACACTTGATAAACTAGGATGGTAGACATAATATACACTTACACACTGATAAACTAGGATGGTGGACATAATATACACTTACACACTGATAAACTAGGATGGTGGACATAATATACACTTACACACTGATAAACTAGGATGGTGGACATAATACACACTTACACACTTACACACTTGATAAACTAGGATGGTGGACATAATATAAACTTACACACATGATAAACTAGGATGGTGGACATAATACACACTTACACACTTGATAAACTAGGATGGTGGACATAATATAAACTTACACACATGATAAACTAGGATGGTGGACATAATACACACTTACACACTTGATAAACTAGGATGGTGGACATAATACACACTTACACACTTGATAAACTAGGATGGTAGACATAATACACACTTACACACTTGATAAACTAGGATGGTAGACATAATACACACTTACACACTTGATAAACTAGGATGGTGGACATAATACACACTTACACACATGATAAACTAGGATGGTGGACATAATATACACTTACACACTTGATAAACTAGGATGGTAGACATAATACACACTTACACACTTGATAAACTAGGATGGTGGACATAATATACACTTACACACTTGATAAACTAGGATGGTAGACATAATACACACTTACACACTTGATAAACTAGGATGGTGGACATAATATACACTTACACACTTGATAAACTAGGATGGTAGACATAATACACACTTACACACTGATAAACTAGGATGGTGGACATAATATACACTTACACACTTGATAAACTAGGATGGTGGACATAATACACACTTACACACTTGATAAACTAGGATGGTGGACATAATACACACTTACACACTTGATAAACTAGGATGGTAGACATAATACACACTTACACACTTGATAAACTAGGATGGTAGACATAATACACACTTACACACTTGATAAACTAGGATGGTGGACATAATACACACTTACACACATGATAAACTAGGATGGTGGACATAATATACACTTACACACTTGATAAACTAGGATGGTAGACATAATACACACTTACACACTTGATAAACTAGGATGGTGGACATAATATACACTTACACACTTGATAAACTAGGATGGTAGACATAATACACACTTACACACTTGATAAACTAGGATGGTGGACATAATATACACTTACACACTTGATAAACTAGGATGGTAGACATAATATACACTTACACACATGATAAACTAGGATGGTGGACATAATATACACTTACACACTGATAAACTAGGATGGTGGACATAATATACACTTACACACTGATAAACTAGGATGGTAGACATAATATACACTTACACACTGATAAACTAGGATGGTAGACATAATATACACTTACACACATGATAAACTAGGATGGTGGACATAATATACACTTACACACATGATAAACTAGGATGGTGGACATAATATACACTTACACACTGATAAACTAGGATGGTAGACATAATATACACTTACACACTGATAAACTAGGATGGTGGACATAATATACACTTACACACTGATAAACTAGGATGGTAGACATAATATACACTTACACACTGATAAACTAGGATGGTGGACATAATACACACTTACACACTTGATAAACTAGGATGGTAGACATAATATACACTTACACACTGATAAACTAGGATGGTGGACATAATACACACTTACACACATGATAAACTAGGATGGTGGACATAATATACACTTACACACTGATAAACTAGGATGGTAGACATAATATACACTTACACACTGATAAACTAGGATGGTAGACATAATACACACTTACACACTTGATAAACTAGGATGGTGGACATAATATACACTTACACATATGATAAACTAGGATGGTAGACATAATATACACTTACACACTGATAAACTAGGATGGTGGACATAATATACACTTACACACATGATAAACTAGGATGGTGGACATAATATACACTTACACACATGATAAACTAGGATGGTAGACATAATATACACTTACACACATGATAAACTAGGATGGTAGACATAATATACACTTACACACTGATAAACTAGGATGGTAGACATAATATACACTTACACACATGATAAACTAGGATGGTGGACATAATATACACTTACACACATGATAAACTAGGATGGTGGACATAATATACACTTACACACATGATAAACTAGGATGGTGGACATAATATACACTTACACACATGATAAACTAGGATGGTAGACATAATATACACTTACACACATGATAAACTAGGATGGTGGACATAATATACACTTACACACATGATAAACTAGGATGGTGGACATAATATACACTTACACACATGATAAACTAGGATGGTAGACATAATATACACTTACACACTGATAAACTAGGATGGTAGACATAATATACACTTACACACTGATAAACTAGGATGGTGGACATAATATACACTTACACACTTGATAAACTAGGATGGTGGACATAATATACACTTACACACATGATAAACTAGGATGGTAGACATAATATACACTTACACACTGATAAACTAGGATGGTGGACATAATATACACTTACACACTTGATAAACTAGGATGGTAGACATAATACACACTTACACACTGATAAACTAGGATGGTAGACATAATATACACTTACACACATGATAAACTAGGATGGTGGACATAATATACACTTACACACATGATAAACTAGGATGGTGGACATAATATACACTTACACACTGATAAACTAGGATGGTAGACATAATATACACTTACACACATGATAAACTAGGATGGTGGACATAATATACACTTACACACTGATAAACTAGGATGGTGGACATAATATACACTTACACACTTGATAAACTAGGATGGTAGACATAATATACACTTACACACATGATAAACTAGGATGGTGGACATAATATACACTTACACACTGATAAACTAGGATGGTAGACATAATACACACTTACACACATGATAAACTAGGATGGTGGACATAATATACACTTACACACTTGATAAACTAGGATGGTGGACATAATACACACTTACACACTTGATAAACTAGGATGGTAGACATAATATACACTTACACACTGATAAACTAGGATGGTGGACATAATATACACTTACACACATGATAAACTAGGATGGTGGACATAATATACACTTACACACTTGATAAACTAGGATGGTGGACATAATACACACTTACACACTTGATAAACTAGGATGGTAGACATAATATACACTTACACACTTGATAAACTAGGATGGTGGACATAATATACACTTACACACATGATAAACTAGGATGGTGGACATAATATACACTTACACACTGATAAACTAGGATGGTAGACATAATATACACTTACACACTGATAAACTAGGATGGTGGACATAATATACACTTACACACTGATAAACTAGGATGGTGGACATAATATACACTTACACACTTGATAAACTAGGATGGTGGACATAATACACACTTACACACTTGATAAACTAGGATGGTGGACATAATACACACTTACACACTTGATAAACTAGGATGGTGGACATAATATACACTTACACACTTGATAAACTAGGATGGTGGACATAATACACACTTACACACTTGATAAACTAGGATGGTGGACATAATATAAACTTACACACATGATAAACTAGGATGGTAGACATAATATACACTTACACACTGATAAACTAGGATGGTGGACATAATATACACTTATACACTGATAAACTAGGATGGTGGACATAATACACACTTACACACTTGATAAACTAGGATGGTGGACATAATACACACTTATACACTGATAAACTAGGATGGTGGACATAATACACACTTATACACTGATAAACTAGGATGGTGGACATAATATACACTTATACACTGATAAACTAGGATGGTGGACATAATATAAACTTACACACTTGATAAACTAGGATGGTGGACATAATACACACTTATACACTGATAAACTAGGATGGTGGACATAATATAAACTTACACACTTGATAAACTAGGATGGTGGACATAATACACACTTACACACTTGATAAACTAGGATGGTGGACATAATATACACTTACACACTGATAAACTAGGATGGTGGACATAATATACACTTACACACTTGATAAACTAGGATGGTGGATAACACTGATAAACTAGGATGGTGGACATAATATACACTTATACACTTGATAAACTAGGATGGCGGACAACACTGATAAACTAGGATGGTGGACATAATATACACTTACACACTGATAAACTAGGATGGTGGACATAATACACACTTACACACTTGATAAACTAGGATGGTGGACATAATATACACTTACACACTTGATAAACTAGGATGGTGGACATAATACACACTTACACACTTGATAAACTAGGATGGTGGACATAATATACACTTACACACTTGATAAACTAGGATGGTGGACATAATATACACTTACACACTTGATAAACTAGGATGGTGGACAACACTGATAAACTAGGATGGTGGACATAATATACACTTATACACTTGATAACCTAGGATGGTGGACATAATACACACTTACACACTTGATAAACTAGGATGGTGGACATAATACACACTTACACACTTGATAAACTAGGATGGTGGACATAATATACACTTACACACTGATAAACTAGGATGGTGGACATAATATACACTTACACACTTGATAAACTAGGATGGTGGACATAATACACACTTACACACTTGATAAACTAGGATGGTGGACATAATATACACTTACACACTTGATAAACTAGGATGGTGGACATTACACACTTACACACTTGATAAACTAGGATGGTGGACATAATATACACTTACACACTTGATAAACTAGGATGGTGGACATAATACACACTTACACACTTGATAAACTAGGATGGTGGACATAATATACACTTACACACTGATAAAACTCCCTAAATCGTCCCCTTGTCATAGCAGGATTGTCCCTTCTGTACACTTTGGCTATATGGTATCTTTTTATGTTTGTGATTTTGTTCATGGCTAAATAACGAGCAAATGGTACCTGGATATTTGTTAAGGAATTATCAATTGTCAAAACATTGCAAACACTGAAAAATAAAATGATAATTTCAGCTTATGTTACTTAAATATACTATTAACATTTCAGAATTGTCTACGCAAGTTGTAAAATATTTGTTTAATTATAAAGTGTCAAATATAATGCTTATTTTAAATAATTAAAAAATATATATATATACATGAACATAAGTCTGATTATATTCTGGTGTATAGGTAAACTACATTCATTACATAGAGATTAACAGCTGGTATCGATTTTATGAAAATCTTCCACGAGACGGTAGGCGTTTGGTTGTTTTCACAAACAAGTGGACGCAAAACTAAAGTGAAAAAATAAAACTTGCCTGCCAATGAGTGAAGGATTTCCTTGTATTAAATCGAACCCAGCAGTTAAATAATCTATTTATTACATTTTAAATTAGTTTGTATATGATTTTAATTTTTAACTGAAAAATGTCCACTTTGCTGAAAATTCTCGCAAAATGACGTCAACCTTCTCAACACTTTATCGAAATCATGAATCAACAGCACAGTTAGTTATTTTTGTGTTCAGATTAGTTATTGATATTAGCAATTATGAATTTTCTTTCACTGAGAAATCCTATTCTTTCCATTAAAATAGATATCTTACAAATACAAACATATGTATGGATATTTCAATTCAAACATTTTAATATGCCAGGTATTAATTCCGAAGGATACAGTTAAATCATATCTGAGTGCCAGCAGCTCTCCGCCTTGGTCCTTTAGATCGTAAATCAACTTGGCATCTTCCCCGTATTTACCGGTTAAGGTCTCCTGCAAATATAGATTTGTTTGTTTGATGTTTAACGTCATTTTCCAGCACATTTTAGGCTATGTAGGACGGTAATTATTTTTGTGGCGGAGGCAGACCACCCACTATCTCCTGGGTAGAACCAGTACCTTATTCTTCCCGCCATTTGTAAGAATCAATATTTTCTCACTTACAAGTTGAGCTCCCAGTGGGATTCGAACATACAGTTGTGAGAGGCAAAAAGTGAATAAGGAATAATTTCGAATATTAACTACAAGTTATAACAAAGCCATATTATTTTTTTAATTGCAAGAAACATGGTTTACTTCACATTTTGAGAGAGTTTTTAACAACATTGTGCGATCTGGTCATTGTACAGAACACTGTTATCAATTAAATTAAATTGGATTGTATAGTTGCACCAACAGCTTAGGTCACATGGCTACTTTTCCAGCTTCCATTGGTGGAGGAAGACCCCAGGTGCACCTTCGGGTAATTTTCGTGCATGCGCGGGCAACTGGGCAGAACCACCAACGTTCCCACTGTGATCACACATGTTCAAACAAATTATTGTTGAACAGTGATCAACATTAGTACTGTTTACCTTATTTTAAGCCAACCCAGAGAGAGGGGAAGGATGCATAGGAAGCCAATAACCCTGGCATACTATTACTACCAGACTGCCATAGTGGTCCCAGGATACACTCCGATACACAAGATCGGCGTGTTTACGTCCCCATCTGATGGACGTACTAAGGGAAATGTCTGACACAACAAAATAACCCAACACTCTTGTAAGAGCTGACAGATGCTGAAATCAAGTACTGATCACTCCAGGCCTTGAATTCATCAACCATTCTTGAGAATATTCGTAATATATAGTTATAAGCTGAGACTTAAGCCCAAGTAGGCAAATTTCAATCACAAATATTTCTAGAAGTGTAAAAGAGGAACTTTTATAACAAGCTGCTATGTATAAATATGATAAATACTAATAAATAGCAAACTTCAAATGATTGTTTATCTTTGAAGGTCATAGAAATATTTGTGAATACAATCTGAGTACTTGAGCTCGACTAAGAATAGTCTGAAGAATGGTTGGTGAATTCCAGGCCTGGGCACTAGTCCGCTTTTAGGGGACTGGGGCCAGGGCCCTCAGGAAGGGGAATTTTGCGTTTTCATATTAGTGTGTGTTTTTTATTATTTATGTGGCAGCAAGAATGTACCATTCCAAATGGCAAAAAGTATGCTGTTTTCTGGTATTGGAGTTTAAAAATTTCTAATAAAAAACTTTAAACAATTTGGCCCCAAAAATGGCCAAACGAGTGCCCTGCACACATACAATATTCTGCAATCTGGGCAATACGTTGAGCATTATTTTACCTTCATCTCACCTCCCTCTGAGGTTGGTGTCCCACTATAACCTAATGGGACGTAAAATCCCATTTCACTCATAATTTTCACGTAATGAATTTTCCGACCTGAGCATAGGGAACTCCATTTGATGGACTTTTTGTTTTACTGAATTCTAAAATAATTTATGTGATGCATACTTTGAGTTCAAACACGGGTGTGTCTATGGTCTCTGCACCGTGGCGTTTGAAACAGTTGATGATGGTACTGAACACGTCCTCCCTGATTGCCATCTGTAACGGATTGTAATCCCGCGTACCCTGAATGTACAATAATTGTAACATTTACGTAAAGTCAGAATATGCGTATGAACCACATAAAATGAAACAGCTGATGAAGAATTTAGAACTGCTTTACACACTTGCTTTTATTTGCGAGTGCAAATATTTTTAACTAAAAAAACAACAGTTTTACTGGCTTTTTTTCTCCTTTTGATCAAAGACATCTCTATGCATGACTATTTCAATCAATAGAAGCCGTAAAAGACTTTTTTCTCCTTTTGATCAAAGACATCTCTATGCATGACTATTTCAATCAATAGAAGCCGTAAAAGACAACACGTGTCATCAAACTTTTATTTTCTGTTTCATTATTTTATAATCTTTCAATCATGCTAACTCTGTACAGAAAAGAAACAACATTTTTTGCGAGGGTTGAAAATTTCATCTCGCGTTTGCTCAGTTCAACTCGCATTTTACACGTTTGCGAGTGTTAAATGTGAGCCCTGGCAAGCATTAAAATGCAGGCAATTAGGCAACCAATCAATAGAATTCCACTTTATAAGCTATGCAAAATAAATAATTTCAACACCTCCTGTGTAAACTGTTGGAATATAACGTCGTATCCCACAAATGCTGTACTTATCATAAAACAGGTAGTGTGCAGGGTCAAATGGTTCATTTTATAGCACAAGTATTGCATATGTAGAAAAAGAAAGGCTACACATGCCTTATAAATTTTTACCAGAGGGTAATTAGCTTTAAATTACACATGTAATTGTTTCAATTAACACCTTAGGATTTCAGGTGATTTAAAATAGCTTTGATGGTAGTATTATACACTAACACTCGACACAAAGCCCGTATCAAATATAATCATTCTGCAGCAAAACTAAAATCAAATGTTCAAAACAGGTTTTAGTGGGTTTTTTTTGATTTTTGTTAGCTTTTAGTGATATTTTTTAAAATTTTCTCTTGTCATCCTTGTGGGATTGAAATTATTCTTTTTCTGCCAAATTTAAATTAAATGATGTCAAATAAGAAAGTCTTCTAACAGCTTGACAACAGGTTTATGGTATTTGCTCCACACCAAAAAATATTTTCTCTTTGTTGTTGCCTTAAACAGGAAATCATGAGCTATGTTTCACATGCATGTTACTTTTTGTATATGCATGCATCAAAATAACCCAAACATCTATACCTTTTTGTCATCTCTTCCAATCAAGACTACAAATTAAACATAATTAAATACCATAAAAATGAATCTTTAAAGTTCCAATGTCAAAACTTAAGGTTCAATATATAGAGATTATTTAACTGCTGGGATCGATTATAGGGAAATCCTTCACGAGATGGAAGACGTGTAGTTCTTTTCACGAACGAGCGTATGTGAGTGAAAAAACAAAACACGTCTACCATCGAGTGAAGGATTTCCCTGTAATCGAACACAGCAGTTAAATAATCTATTTATTACATTTTAAATCAGTTTATGTATGATTTTAACCGAAATTATTCGCTTTATTGAACATTATCGGCAAATGACGTTGACGTCATAACTTGCCTTGCAGTTAGTTATTTTTGTGTTCGGAGCTAGTTATTAATACTTAGCGATTATGAATATTCTTTCACTGAGAAATCCCAATCTTTCACCCATAGAAATGTAATAAAATTTATATTTTACCTTCGGGCACTTAAGAACAAACTTTTTTTGAGGTTCATCTCCAAGCTTAGCCTTAAGCTCCAGTAATTTGGCAAGCTCTTCTGTGATCTGAAAATATATATCCAGGAGATACGTTTCAATTTCTATGAGGGTCCTTATCAATTGTCCTTTTTTTAAATAATCATCCATGCATCAGTTTAAACGAAGTGACTTGTATGTCACAGCTCACACACATTTTTTAACACTTTCAAAAATTTGGCAAGTTTCTGTAAATGAGCATTTTTGTACATTATATAATTTTAATAGAAAAATTTAGATTCACGTGTGATTTTCAGACAATCTGAATGGTATTTTTTTCATGAAAATCAGCTTAAACAGTACAAAGAATGTATAATTAATAATTAACAGAGTACAGTAACTGACCATTTTAAATGACTTTCAATGTTCAGACCTTTCAATGTTCAGACATTTTGTCAAATTTGGATAAAGACAAGTTCGATAAAATGGACCGAGCCAAATGTCCGTATAGGGTATGCCAAATATATATGAATGGACTTGAATGGCTGAGCAAACTCTCTTCTGCTACATGAAAGAGTGACTATTTTTGGAACAAGAAAAGTAATATTTAAAGTCCCTATCCCACCATCAACAGTCAAATTTTACAACAGATGTACACCGTTTCTAAACCTACTGATGACGAGATATATATATATAACTTACATATTTTGAAAATCCAATCTCTATAGACACAATATAAACTGCTTTAAGAAGTCAGACCAAACCCCAAAACTGGAAATTTCAAGATGATGTGCCGAGTTAAGAGTTACCAACTCATAATTCATTTTACGCATATTCAGTCACAGTTATTTTAAGAACGCGTGAAAAAAATCCTATACTTTTAATCAGCATATGTACATAAATTATATGACCTGAACAACTGGACAGAGTTTGATAAATAGTTTTAAAGTGTAATTTTGCCATTATTTGGCGGGTTAGTTTCTTTAATAGTATGACACGAATGAGAAGACAGATTGTATCTCCTTCTTTATTTATGGGCATCTCCGTGGCCGAGTGGTTAAAAAGTTGCGTTGTAAACCTTCTCGCCTCTCACTGCTGCGGGTTGGAATCCCATCGGAAGCTCAACTTGTAACTGAGGAAGTGTTGATTTTTACGGATGGCAGGAGGTGTAAAGTACTGGTTCTACCCAGGAAAATAGGGTGGTCTGCCTCCATCACAAAAAAATCGACTGTCACATACAACCTCACATGTGTTGAAAATGACCATACAAAAAAACAAACTTTATGTATAGTTAAACACGTTCACCGCTTGAAATATCATCACTTACAGAGTTCTTCTTGGACACCGGTGATTTCTTGGGATCTAGACATATGGTGTGATGGATATCCCCACTTCCCTCCATTTGTGACATGACAGCTTTCTCTGCCTCCACTACACTATTAAGTTCCGTGGCAATTTTATATCCAACACTCCAAATGTGTAAGATATTATCCAGTTATTTATTGATATCACTTGTTTTTAACCCATTGACAACCATTATAATCACACCATATATATAGCCATCAATTGCATGATGAAATATTTACTATATTCACTTAAACTTAGATGAGAAATTACCATGTGGTGGCACTAGGTAAAATGAAGAGGCCCCTTCTAGGATAGATAAGGTTGTCACTGTGGGATGACAATTATCAGGCTTAGATCTTGAAGCTTCAACTTAATGTATCAGTCCACATGGAATTCAGGGCTTTTTTTCGGAAATAGGGCCATGCTTAAAAAAATATTTGTTTGCTGTTTCCCGACCCAAGATTTCAAAAATGGGTAGGTAGGTGATTTTTTTTTGTTGCCATGGACAGTTAACACAATAATATATACCGGTATAAGAAATTAAAGAAAAATATACTGAAGATAGCAACAAAAAAAAAATGTTCAAGAATTGCTATACAAAGCAAGTTTGGGTAGGGGTCCTTTTTCAGTGGGCAGGTAGGGAAACAGCAAACCAACAATTTTTTATGGTCGACCTAGGGAAAGAGGACCAGGTTCTTTAATTGGGGGGGAAAAAAGCACAATTTTCAAGGAAAAAAAGAAAAAACAGTGCAATTTCGAGATATAGGGTGAAGAGAAATTGAAGATATGGGTGTGCAAATATGCAAAAAAAGGTACATTTTTAGATAAACTGACTTCTATAAATGTCAGGGATCATTCTAGGCCGCGATTCCGCAATATTTTCTCAAAAATCGCATGAAAAAAGACAAATGGAACAAATTGTTGCACCGAATTCGGGAAATCAATTTTCACCATTTCGGTTCATAATGAACATTTGAAAATATATTTATTTATATTTCATTTAAAATCTCAAGTAAATTTGTTTAGATCCATTTATTCACGATTAAAACATAAAAATTAGAAAATATAAAATTCGAATTCACATGAAAAAATCAAAACGAGATTGTTATGTCGGTAAACTTCCGGTTCCCTTTTGCTTCGCGGCGGCGTCAAAAGAAATTGATTGATTATGAATAAACAAGGCCATTTTTATAATAATTCATCAACTGCTAGTCATATCTGACCATTATCCCCCGATCTATAATGATTGAACGCGATAAACTATGTACTGGAGTGGTGCAAGCAATTGTAAAACTGTGTTAGCGTAAAAAGTTGGCGTAAATTTGGACATGCTTTATTTTGGATGCTTTAACAACTTCTACTTTCACTACTGGGAATGAGCCAGAATGCAGGAAATCACATTTAAATTTAAAAAATGTTCTGGGGGCCATGCCCCAAGACTCGCCTAGCGCCCTCCAGCGCGGTCAACGAACAACCACTGGTCGTTCGGCTTCGCATCAGAAATGTTTCATGAAAATGGCGAATGTCTCATTAAAATCAAGCAAATGGGACATTTTGTCTCAATGAAATTCAATCCTAGGGTGATCCCTGAAATGTATCTCAAACATAACAATGTTGAGAAAGTAAAAGGGGGAAAAAATGTTTAGCAAAAATGGAGAATTTTCTCAGTCAAACTGAAAAGAGTGAAAAAAGTAGGCTTTTTGCTAGGGGAAGGGGCCAAATATTGGCCCTCGTTTATGAAGGTGGAAAAAAAACAGAGTTTTACCAGACCTTACCATTCTAGACTGTGACCCCTCCCAGTACCTCAGTAAATGTCATGGAATAAACACTCATATGAGTGTACTGATCAGATCGTGTTCATTTCTCATTCCTGTCTTCGTCTATTTTGGTAAGAGACTAAAGAGGTCATCGAGTCATCTTTAAGTGTGTTTAATTCTATATAGAAATCCATTGAGAATGTAAATGATATATCGCCAAGGGTTTAGTTCACTTTTGGCAAACAGTACCAGTTCCATGTTAAGTGGAAAATCACATCGTCTCCATAAAGATGCCAGGGGGAAATACTTTTTATTTGTAATTATGTCTGCATAATATGCTACCGAAAACAAATATGTTTCCATTGAACATGGTAAGCCATGTTATGTTTACTGTGTTATGTCAGTTTTATTTATTGTTATGGACATGATTTTGTTGTTACATGTATACAATATTATGATATTGTATGAACGAATTAATAATAAAAAAAAATTGAGATGGGCTGAGTGCATGCACCGATATTTAAGATAAGGTTTGTAAAATGTCAGAAGGCTGAGTGCATACACTATTTAAGATACACTGCAGAGCTGTAGATAAGCCGAGTTTTACAAAAACAATGAGTATATTTACTCATCAAGTGTTTGACATCGAATCAACAGAATTTTGTTTAGGACCAACTTCATGTCATGCTGATCATTTTAGAAAAAGTCCCATATCAATATCACTAATAGTTTTCAAGAAGTAGTTGCTACAAATTTGATTTTTAAAAATCTATTTTTAGCTTTGGTGGCCATCTTGGATTTCACATCAAAGTGAATTTTTGCTAGGATTAATTACACATCAAGAGAAACATCCCTGTGAAGTTTCATGAAAATCCGTCCAGTAGTTTCAGGAGTATTCGCTACAAAAAATGTTTACGGACAGACTATGGTCACCGCAACACGGCATAAGCTCTGCTGATCTGTGATCATCAGTAGAGCTAAAAACTAGTTTCCATTTTTATCCATATAATTATGATATATATAAACAGAGCTTTTACTAGGTATTTTGGGAAAAAGGCCCTAGATCGAATTGGCGATTTTTTATCGACAAATTGCCAAAATTAGTTCATTATGAACTAATAACTATTAAATTAAATATCATTTAAATAGTGATTTGAACCTGTTAGAGTTGTAACAACAATCAATTATTGCAATGATTGTGTGAGTGAAATCAACACTATAGAACATGATCACAGGTAAAAGTGACTAAGGCCAAATTAAATTATTTTATCTGTACGCCCCCATTTTTAAGGGCCAACCATAAAAAAATTATACAAAAAAGCACAATTTTTTTTATCTCTACCTGTATCAACAAATATATATTCAAGCTAGTTTATTAGGTTTATTAGGTTTTAAAAGTATTGAGTGAAATAAAAGAAGATAAAATATAATCATGATAATATAAAATATTTTTAGAAAATAAAATATTCCTACCTACCCTATTTTTTTTTAGCGTGTAATAGGAACGACACATATAATTGTATTTGGACTGACATAACTGTATGTAGCCAAAGTGTTTCAGTTGTTGTTTTCACCCTGTACATATATAAATCAAGAGCACCGCCTGGCGGGGCATAATATTATACGTCTGTTTGTTGGCAAGGTTAAGTTCCAGGTTAAACCTTTTTCAAAGGGAAATAATTCTAAAATATGAATCAGAGAGTTATGGGCCTTTATAAGATGTATTCATTGGATCATGTTGAAGATGTGTGCAAAGTTTCATTGTTGTGCACCTAATACTTCGAAATTAATTACGCGCAATCACTTATAAAAGGCAAGGTCAAGTTCCAGGCCATTCACAACATCTCATACACTTCTTCCAAGCATAACTCAAACGTACATGTAGATCAAAGGTTTCTATATTGATTACGTCATCCTAGGGTGATGCCTTTAACATTTAACATAAATCAAAGTTATCATCAAAGTGTTGCAATGTCATTTAGCCGATTTCTCCACCTAGTTTAATTACATGAAAGCAGTGATAAAACCTTCATCTGCATTGTAAATAACAAAATAACAAACATGCTACACAAATTATACACAAACACGTGTTGAGCTATATTGCTTATATAGCAAAAGCGCAATATTTTCTGTACCGTTGCCTTCCGGCAATCAAAATGTCAAGATTTTGAACATACCAATGCGTCGATATACACAAGAGGCGTGATCCTGAAGAATGACAGGATTGCCAGAGTTTTCACGATCGGTTCCACGCTTATTATAAACCTTTTTTTTTCCAAAGGGGAATAATTGAAAAACTATGAACAGAAATTTATCAGATGTATTCAATGGATCATGCTGAAGATGTTTACAAAGTTTCATTGTTGTAGACATTATACTTATAAACAAGAGTGTCCATTGGACACAAAATATGCCAGCTGAAAGTGGATCATCTGTAACTGTGATAAATGACTGCAAGTGGAACAAGAGCTGTCGGAGAACAGCTCAGCTTGACTATTCGATTTTTCAGAGTAAGTGTAAGAATTGACCAAAACTACAGAGAAATAAATAAAAAATAAATCAAGTTTTGAGTGGGGTTGGGGGGTGGGGGTGGGGGAGAGATGGTGGTGGGGGGAGTGGGAGTGAGGGCAATATATATGTGTAAGAAGCTATGTAAGAATTCACCAAAACAACAAAATATGTAAAAAAAAAAATGGTTGGCAAGATAGCTATGTGTAAGAATTGACAAAAACAACACAGAAATATGTAAAAAAAAATAAAAAAATAAAAAATCGAGTTTCGAGTGGAGGAAGGTGGGTAGTGGGGGGGTGGGGGTGGGGTGTAGAGGCAGGGAGGGGGTGGAGGGGGCAACATATATGTGTAAGAAGCTATGTGTAAGAATTGACCAAAACAACACAGAAATATGTAAAAATGAATAAAAATTAAATAAAAATATATTCTAGTTTCGTGTGGTGGGGTGGGGGGTGGGGGAGTGGGGTGGCGGTGGGGGAGGGGGCAAGATGTGTAAGAATTGACAGGTGGGTGGGGGAAGGGGGCAACATATATGTGTAAGAATTGACTAAAACAACACAGAAATGTGTTCAAGTGGGGGTGGGGGGGGAGAGAGGCTGGGGGTGGGGGGGAAGGGGGCAACATATATGTGTAAGAATCAACCAAAACAACACAGAAAAATAAAGTAAAAAAAAAAGTGGGGAGTGGGGGCTGTGGGGGTGGGGAGGAGGGAGCCCATGTCAATATGAGTAAAGTAAGATGCATAATGCTATAAGAAATCCCAAACCAAATTTATAGATATATACATGCTTACATGCAAACCTAGATCTGCCTTTATTGCACATTTTATGGCCCATCACAATTTGGGTTCCACGGCAGCCCAGAATTTGCAGTAGACAAAATTACTTACCCAACCCTTTACAACATACTATAAGGAAACCAATTCCAAAATTTAGTTCAGCTAGGACAAGAAATGCAAGAGATATAGACCTGTAAACACAGCTTACACGCAAAATTTGATGTGAAACAGACACATTTTAAGGGCTATCAGAATTTGGCTTCCATGGGAGCCCAGGGGTTACAGGAACCAAAATTACTTTAGCAGCCCTTAAGATAATGCTATAAGGAAGCTAATGGCCAAATCTGATTGTGCTAGGGTAAGAACTGTAAGAGATATAGACTTGTAAACACAGCTTAAACGCAAAATTTGATGTGAAATGGGACACATTTTATGGGCTATCATAATTTGGATTCCACGGGAGCCCATAGGTTACAGGAACCAAAATTGCTAAGGCAGCCCTTAAGATAATGCTATAAGGAAGTCCATGGCCAAATTTGGTTGTGCTAGGATAAGAAATGTAAGAGATATAGACTTGTAAACACAGCTTACACGCAAACCTTGATGTGGGACGCCGACCCCGGAGTGATTACATAAGCTCTCTTATTCTTCGAATAGACGAGCTAAAAATTGGCCAAAATGATCTTTGTAACAGAGGTTAGTATCAGCGATGTATCTTCTCATCGTGGAAATCAAAAAAGTTAATGCACGGACGGACGGACAGACGGATGGACGGACAATGCCGCAACATAATAAGAACTCCCTTGTTACCAGGGCGATTGGACTGGTTTTCGAACTTGAACGAGATTCATCAGATTGATAAACAAATATTGAAGTTATTGAGTGGACGTCACCAAAATTGTAAATTTTCAATAATTAAAGGGTCTCAACTCCGTCGTTACCGATTGGGCTGGTTTTCGAGATGTTATGCCCATAAACACTATTTCCAAGTTTCATAAGGATTGGATAATATTTGTTCGAGTTAGAGAGCATACATCATAAAATTGTCAATTTTCAATAATTAAAGAGTCGTAACTCCGTTGTTGCCGGGGTGATTGGACTGGTTTTCGAACTTGACCGAGATATTATGCCCATAAACATTATTTCTACATTTCATAATGATTGGATAATATCTGTTTGAGAGAGAGCGGGCATCGCAAAACATTGAGTAACTTGCAGGCTGATCAGGGTTTATAATGTCCGGCTGCTGATCAGTCATTTCCCCAAAACACCCCTTTGTCACATAAATGGAATGGTCTTAATTCAAAGGAAGAACAGTCCATTATATGGTTAAGGGTTAAAAATCAAACATCTTACCTGATTATTTGAAAGACAGTGCACGAATGGTTGAAGTTTCAAATGTCGAACATTGAGTAGATGGCGATGAAATTTACAAACAGGCAACATCGTTGTGAACAAAGGCCAGTGAAGATATGCAAATGAGAGAAAACCGCAATCAGCAAATCTGGTAAAATAATGAAAATCATACAGCTGTCTTTTCACAGCTGCATTGAATTATTTGTAAGAAAATTATCACTGCATATATATATACATACTCAATCCAAGCAATCATATTACGTTATTTCACCTTGTTTTAAAATAAATTACTCTCTACCAATTTCATTTCATACCAATAATGTTTATAATGGCACTTTGAAGTTAAAAGGGGTTACTTTTATAAGGAGGTCTAAAAGTCAAACTTCAAAATAATGATATTTTCTATTCTAAAAGGCCTGAACATAATGAATGAGCCTAAAAAATACCACATATTTACAATGAAATTATTTTGTTAGGCCAAAAAAAAAATACCTGTGTTTCCGGTGGCCCGACCGACCCTATTTTTAAGGGGCCGACCCTAAAACTTTTTATGAAAAAAAAAAATTCAAAAAAATAAAAATAAAAAAAATAAAAATTGTTTATTTTTTCTGAACAATGATTTATCACAATATATCGAGGTAAACTTACATCACAGAGAAACTTTCAGCTGTTTCATCAACTTGTATGGGGTTTATGTGATAAATACATGTAGAATCTCACAATATCTTGCTCCAAAAAAAAAAAAAAAAAAAAAAAAAAAATGTCTACCTACCAACCCTATTTTTTCAGAGCTTTTTTTTTTTTTGAATTTTTTTTTTTCATAAAAAGTTTTGCATGCAATAGGAAACACACCTAATTTTTTTTTGGCCTTACGATTGTACACTGTACAGTAATAATTATCGATTCTATCTTATGTTACACTACAGTGTCTAGTAAACCCAGACAACAAGTTATCAAGGGCATTTTGATAAAATCAATGTCTAAATCTTTGTAAATTTATTAATTGCTGAAAATTTAACTAACAGGGTTTAGTCATTTTAAAGGCACTATAACCCACCAAATAACAGCAAATTACACCTACAAAACTATTTATCCAAATCCTGACCAGCTAGTGTTCAGGTCATAAAATAATGTATATGAAGAAGGGTTTCTTCACGGGTATATAAAATACCCGAGATTGAATATGCGTCAAATGAATTACAAGTTGGTAACTCTTAATTCAACGCTCCATTTTTGTGGTAAAGCCTGGCTGGTTGAAGTCGTTTATATTGTGTATATAGAGTTTGGATTCTCAAAAGATGTAAGATATATATATATATACCTCGTCGTCAGTAGGTTTAGAAATGGTATACAGTATGGAAGTTATATTAGGCATTACAAATTTTGAAAAATATGAGACGTATTTAATTATGAATCAAATAATTGTAATGTGTACCGAGTGGTCTTGTACATTTGAGCTGCAAATGAAATATAGTATTCCTATTTAAAGATTGAGCTACTTCCTCAAAGAAAATGATTACTAACATACAAAGAATCAACCAATATAATTAACAGAATGAGCAACTATGACTATAAAATGATTGTATTAAATTACTGTAAATAGAACAATATGGTAATTATAGCCTAACTAGTATTCACTGCTGAGATTATGGGGCTTGTCTATTCGGGCTACCTCCCAAGGCCGTCCACAGTTACAACTAGTAGGTTCTTACCAATTGCTCTTTTCTAGAATCACTTGCAAAACCGTCTGGCTTATTCAGCTTCAGAACAACAATGACCTCCATTTTTTAAAAAAAAAAAATTCTTTCTAAGGTTTATAGTCCCTCTACCATATGAGCCCCCGGGAAGAAGTGACCTCCATTTTCTGGCTGCAGAGGCTTATACAGAGCATTGCCAATTCTGACTGGTCGGTTAATGTGATTGGTCAATCAATTTGATAGGTTCAATTTCAATCAGTTTTGTGAAACAAGAAACCAAAAGGTAGTTTTAATATTAAGTAAAACATTTTGCAAGCAGGGCTAATTACATAGACGAATAAAAAAAAACATCTTTTAGACACACTGAACTTACGGAAAGTCATCAAAACCATGTAAATAATCATCGATAAAACAGGTTACAAACTGAATGTTATTTAACGGCTCAACAACACATTTGTTATTTAGTCTGAGTGAGGATGAGGATATATACGAATCTCGGAACCTTCCCTACTCTTTAATTCTAACAAATCGATTCCTATGGTTCTTCAATGTGCTCGGAGGATAGACTCAGATCTAAGTCCCATTTATTTGACGTCTGCTCATTTTAAATACGGACATTATAGATGCACCATGTGACGTCTCACTGCGTTTGACCAAAAACAGTGTGGACAATTTCAGACTGTGTGTGAACGTTTCTTGTATGATGTCACTGCACTGGCACAGGTGTTTACAAACAATGCATAGTACCTAGATTTAAACTTAATGTATTTCATAATCAAAATGTTTTTGATTGCAGTGATTTTTTTACCTCTGCGTCCTGCGTCCAGAACGCACAAATATTTCCGTGGACGCAAATTGTCAGAACATGTGCATTCTCCGGATGCACATAAATTGCAAGTAAAGAGTTCCATAATTCATATTTCCCCTGTAAGAAGTCAATCCAGCACTTTTTTCTCCGCGTCTACCGCCATATTTGACTATTCGATGAGGGTTAAGTTTACCCTCGCACCGTTCCGCATAATTTTGTAACGTCGATTATTATTGGATAATGGTCATACGATTAGCCAATGGAATCGGCCGTGAGGTAAAACACGAAATGGTGCGGAAGAGTTGGCGATGCATCGTCTGCAAAATGGGGCCAAAGAGAAAACTTAACAAATGACTCAAAGCAGATCGCAGGTGAGATTGCAGGTGAGCTTGTGAGAAATATTTTCAGATGGTAGTTAATCACATGTTTGTTCAGATCAGTATTTGGTATGTTCTAGTCATTCATTGCAATTAATCACCTTTATTTTCATAGTAATATTTTGCAAATTCTAGTCATTGATGTTAACAGTTTAGTTAGTTCTAATTAATGATTATTACTACTTCTCTTAAAGAAAGGGGGATGTTGATAGAATGATGCAGTGTTCTCACGACTGCGATTGTTATGCTCTCACCGTATGTATGCCTGATTAAAGTTATCAATACCATGTTATAAAAGTCCTAGGACTCGTATAAGTGAAATTGTAAAAAAATCACTGTTTTTTGGATTAAAATTTTAGTGTGGAATGGACTGATGGATAACAAATGAATATTTTTCACTTTAGGTAAGTTGTACACTTATAAAACAGTCTTCGAAATAACCCACTTGCCCGAAGCCCGGGACAAGTAAAAATCCCGGCGGACAAGTTAGAATTATAACCTGTCTGCCCGATCGGGGAAGTGAAAAAAATGGTCGAAAATGATCAAATTCGGAAATTTAAATCGAAAATACATCAATAATATCTCGCGTCCGGCGGGCTACTGCAAATTTTCTTTTGAAGTAGCCCGGCAAAAAATCAGATTTTAGCTCTAATCCATATCATAAAATCCTGTGTTCCCAGCTAATTAGATAAGATTACACCACCACGCGTCGATATTAACACCAATTAACAAGGTGTTTAGACACCACGGGTGATCAGACCAGATAGATTGACACATGCATAACTCATTAATATTCGTTAGTTGTTTTAATACTAGGGTACACTTTGATTGGATAATAACGATGTTGCATCAATAATTTATTCACTCGGACATGACTGGAAAACATTTGATTGGATGGCCATGGGGCATTATGGGAGAAGATTGTGTCTCTTTTCCTGAGGTGCAAATTAGTTTGCAAATTGCATGCAATAGAAACCTGGCGATTGACTAAGACAATTAAAGAAGTCAAAAATCAAATGATAATACAGATGGTACCACGCAGATTACGACAATTCCCACTCATCGCGGCAATTTTATTCCACCGCGGCGATGGTATTTTGTATCCATCGCGATTATGGGGATTCTCGGTTATATTTTACCAAACTTCGTCAATAATTATATCCAACAGAATCAAAAAGCGAATAACAATCCTGAACGGCACTATTTTAAAAAAGCTGCATCGGGGCACCATACTCATTATAAGAATTTATGTTTCCTGAACTTAAGGCCCTGGTAAACAATAACAAAATATATCGGGAAAAGTTGTTTATAAGTGAATTTTGAACTTGAATAAATCAACAACTAAGGAAAATTTAAATATTTTTGCATAATTTCTAGAAATAGAAGAACTCTGTGGGATATCGTAAATACATTTTTATCAAGATGTCACGCGCTTTCTTAATTTGATTTTTGATGCAAAAAGTTTGTTCATAATTCAAAAACACGTACGCTTATCAATTAGTGTTGACCACCATATTAAAAACATCGCGTTTACAAATGTTTTGAACGTGCTTGTGTTATGTACATGTAACACAAACATGTGTAGTTTATGAACTCAGTACACGCTACGTCATCACATCACCTGGCCGTTCCTTTGAGTATTTGCCTGGTACAATGTACATGCATTTGTTTGCGCGTGTAGTCATCAACGTTAACCTATATATATTAGCACTTGTTTATTTTGTATATAAAAGCACAACTTTATTGTTTATTAACGCTAGCGTAAAAATGTAAGAAAAAATGTAACCTGGACTGTAGATTTTATTGTCGATTTTTTTTACACGTTGATGACGACTTTTAAGTACAAATGACTATCATCAAAAAAAATAAAACGTTATCCATTTCATTTCAATGATTAAGAGGCATTTAATAATAATTTTGCTTTAGCACCCACATGATTTAAAATAATCTTTTTAAAATTTAGTTAAACCCGTAAAGCCTAGATTTGGATCTTTATAAAATGCCTCTAAATTACTTAAAAGGAAATTGATAATTTGTATATATTTTTATATTGGTAAAACAACAAAGTCAAAAGTCATATATTATAGAAATAATATTATTAGTAAATCCATTTACATACAAACATGTTCAAAATCCATTTACATACAAACATGTTCACCAATGTGAAAAATGTTAATGAGTCGCCTCGAGTCCGCCGCGCGCATGCCGGGCTACCAAGTTCAGTTTCTGGTAGCCCAGTGGGCTACCACAGATTTTAAAGATTTGTCGGACCCTGTAAACGAAACAAAGAAAATTCTTCAAGAAAAATTTTTCTCTGTTATTTTCATATAGAGAATAAAGATACAATAAGAAATCAAGTTTTTTAGTCATTTTTATTGAATTTTTTTTCGGGCAAGTTAAAATGGATTCGGGCAAGTTGAAATTCAATGCTGTCTGCCCGAAGGGGCAAGTGCTTAAAAAAACTATTTCGAAGACTGATAAAATTCAGTGTATCAGTTTAAATGGACTGTATATGTCTAGCGAAGAGAATCTCTGCAGAAAGTCTACACATAAAAACACATAATAAAGTCAAACGCGTCAGGGTACGGCGCATATCAAAAATAGTCTCTCCGTTCGTAGACGTGTAATTTATGCGCTAAGACTCAGATACCCTTGAACTCTCCCACCCACCTCTCTACCAACAGCAAGTCTCTATATGACATACCAATTCTTTATCAGCTTTTTCAGTTTTGAGCTTCCTGACAACCTCTCCTTGTACTTTAATTTGTTCTTGAATTTCGGCTCTGTCCGCCATGTCTGCGGTAATTGTATGTGTTCGCTTATACTTAAATATTTTTATCACTGAAAGTCATGAATGGTTAGAATTCTATGCCTATGGCAAGTCCACGTTGTTTCCAAACTTTCAGTTTAATCGATTTAAACGCATACTAATCCGTTTCGTTTTTGTCTTATTCGCGATAAGAATATAACTGACTGTATAATTAATTTGTATATACTCTATTATTTGTCAAAATATGCAAGATATTTCATAAAACAATTTACACCGGTATTTCATCAACATGTGTTACGTTAGAGTTACTTCCCTTTCACCTAAAAACCGAAAAGAGTCAAGTTCACACAAATAAAAATTAACGTACGAAAAGGAGCGGAAATGTGCAAATTATAAGTTTTGCTGCAAATAAGAGAAAGAATACATTAACGACATATATAATCCGGACAACCATATATAATCCGGACAACGTTATCAAAGCGAGTATTCAGGTTCATAAAGTATAAATATTTCAACATATGATACTAGGGCTCTTTATTTCATTACATTCAGAAATATGAAAGGATTTACACTGTTCTTCTTGAAAGGGACTTGTAACAATAATGTGTTTGTTGCATTTTTAAACTGACGGCAATGGCAGTTTAAGATGTTTTTAAGACATAACTCACATGACTGTTTCCAATGCCTCTTAATATTAGATATTTAAGTAAACATGACTAGCATGCCAGCAGCCTAGATAATTATTCCATGATGAGTTTAATACTATTGATATTAACATGCGAATAAGGCACTTGCATGCATGATTTCTTGTTAAAATTGAGACAAACACAGACCGATCTGCCAACTCATTCCAAATGAACTTAGTTTATGAGTATAAATGTATGACTATTAGTATCACAAACCAAAATAAACTTATTTATTAGACAACTATTATGTTATAAAAGTGTGGTCCGGGTCGTCCTAAAACGTGGTCCGGGTTGTCCTAAATGTGGTCCGGGATGTCTGGTCCGGGATGTCACATGGTCCGGGTTGTCCCTATACCTTATATGAAAGGAGAAGTAACCTTCCAAGTTACGACACACGTTCCCACGGGGTGGGGATGGAAGTGGATCCTGGAGCCAATGCTGGTTGTATGATTTTGTCCGTCTTCTCATGCCCAGTAAGTGTATATACTCGTATGTTATAGGGTGGGAATCGCAACAGTTTCCAAGTTATGTCCCAAAGGTTGTGTTCCAAAGGGTGGAAATATACGCCAGGGCCGATGCTGTTTGGATGGTTCTATCCGTCTGCTCGTGTCCATTAAGTGTATATATGACTCAAGGGTGGGGTTCTCAATGGTTTCCCATGTATGACCCATGGCCTATTTCCGCAGGGCCGATGCTGGTTGGATGGTTTTACTTTGTCCGTCTTCTTGCGGCGTTGTCTGTCTTCTGTCATCCAGCAGTAGTAACACTTTCCGTTTCCGGACCATATTATTGAATTATTGAATGTTGTTTAACGGCTCATCAACATGGTATGTGTTATTTCGAGCCGCCCCAGAGAGTGGGGAAGGTTACATAGGAATCCGTGAACCGCGCCCTGCTCTTATTATCGAATAACTTCAGTTTGGAATGAGATATTGGGAATGTAGGTAATTTATATGGAAAGGAGGCTTGCTATTGCGTGAGGTCATTGTGGTGAAGGTCAAGTTCGCTTCAGTTAGGAACTAGATATTGGAACTAAACATGCTATGTTGGTAGCTTATATGGACAGAAAGCTTGTGTAGCATTTGATTTCACTGGGATCAAGGTCAAGGTCGCAGTTATTAAAAATAGAAAAATCGTCTCCGGCCAATAACTTCTGTTAGGAAAGAGATATTGGAACAAAACTTGATATGTCGGTAGCTTATATGCAAAGCAAGCTTATATTGCATTTGCACTTGAGGTCACTGGGACCAAGGTCAAGGTCGCAGTTGTGAAACATAGAAAAAAATGGTTTCCGGACAATAACTTGAGTAGGAATGAGATATTGGGAAAAAACGTGCAGTGTAGGTAGTCTATATTGAAAGGAATCTATAATTGCATTTGAGGTCACTGAGGCAAGGTCAAGGTCGCAGTTTTTAAACATAGAGAAAATGGTTTCCGGACAGTAACTTGAGTATGAATGAGATATTAGAACAAAACGTGTAGGTAGCTTATATGGAAAAGAGTCTTAATTGGTATTGCATTTCGAGGTCTCTTTACTAAAAACATAAAAATGTTTCCAACCAATAACTTTAGTTGGAAATGACGGATATGGCAAGGAAACTTGCTGTGTAGGTAGGTTATATGGAAAGGAAGCCTGGGATTGCATTTGAGGTCACCCAGGGCAAGGTCGCCGTTAGTAATGCTGTTATCAGAAAATCCGCGGAATTCTTGTTTATATAGGACTTACGTTAGTTCTGTCATACAATATTTGCATTGATCAGATTAATCAGGTAGCATACATTGATTAGATTAATCAGGTAGCATACATTGATTAGATTAATCAGGTAGCATACTGCATGTTTCTCAGACTCCAGCCAAGGCATTTTCTGCGTATATCGAACATATACGCACGTGATATGCATCCAAGATAGCGCCGGCGTAGTGGTCGAGCGTCCGCCTTTCGTGCTAGAGGACGTGGGTTCAATCCCCGGCGGGTCAAACATATACTTAATAAATATGTTACTAGTAGCTCCCTTGCTTGCCCTAAGGACTCGTCGACCGGGTGTCAGTATGATGAGACTCGGTGAGTATCATGTTGCGTGGTATTTCAGTGCGGAAGCGCGTTTAATGCCTCAAGTTGAGGAATATGATATATTCCATCTAATGCAAAGTTTGTTCCTTTTGACAAATTTAAGTCATACATTATATATGTATGCTTTCCGTGACTGGTCGCAAGTTCAGGGTATGAAACTAACGCGTTTTCATTTCATACAATATTGCTTGTAAGACGTTTTTTTCTGTGTCAAACTGGATTCAGTGTACTATTTATCGATTAAAGAGCGTTGCAGGAAATAGGCTAAAACAGAAGCTGTCTCTAATTTATGGCTTATATCCATTAGTGTGGAATACAAGAATGTTGTCCTTCCGGAATGGCTGCTCACTCAGTCGAGATGCGATACAAGGGAGTAAATATTTTCTAGAAAAATCTAGTCGTTCATGCACCTCTGAAATTAGAATTTTCCATATATTTTGAGCGAAATCTGGCTTAAATTAATCCTGCTGCTTAACCTATGTAACTTGCAATAATAAGGTAAATTCATGGATAATAGCATGGAAGGAAGATAATGACCCTCGGGCTAAATCTCTCGAGCCATTATCATTCTCCGGGAACTATTATTACCGCAATGCAATGCTCCGCCATGTATTAAACTGCAATTAATTCACGTTTTAATTATTATTAGTACATTTAACAAAATAAATCATTTAACATAATTCTGATAAGGCCATTCGACTAAATCGATTTAACAATTTATACAACACTTGTGTTTAAGACTATAACATTATTATAATATTTACAGGTTAATATATGGCGGAGCAGTGCCTTTCAGTGATAATGGAGGGGGATGTACAGGTGGGGTAGTCTTCTCCATCCTCCATTCCCAGTATCTGCCTTCTCCCTCCCCTTTTCTGAGTACTGATAAACAAGGGACAAGGGACGTAATCGATGAAACTATCGATCGCGGAGGCAGAACGTTTGCGGCAGGCAATATAATGGTCGATAGTAGATCCAGGTAATAATTTTTCATTTTAAGATCATTTAATGTTGAATTAAGAGTTTTGGTAGGATATAGACATACTATTACATACCTTACTATAAATAGTAATTAACACATTTTAGTGCGAGGGCCGAATGCGATAATGAGTCGAACTTCTTTAATCTATTTTAAGCAGCAAACAATGTTTTTAAGCAGCAAACAATGTTTTTAACCCGCGATTTCAAGCTTTTTTAAATCGCAACATAAACATCGGAACAGAACAAAACATCATATATTAATATGAATACTTGCTTTTTGAAAATCTTTCGAAATTGTTCACAATCAAGGTGTGTTTGGTTCCGAAAGACCGCGAGCGAAAACAGTTTGACTTTTTTTTTCTGAAAAGACCACAAGTAAAAATTGGCGTGAACTGACTATACCCATACCCCACTCAGCTTTTATTGCATTTTTGGCATTTTTTTAATTATTATTTCTGGGGGCAATGTGTAGGCACATGCCTACAGTGCCTATAGGCAGCTACGCCACTGCCAGTACTGTCTGTATACCTCCCACCACCCGTGAGACTAGACACTTTCTCACTTGACAAGTCACGAATTTAATTTGATTTAAACATATTTTATTGCCATATACGTAAAGACGTACAAGTACAATGTAATTGGGTCGGACCACAAGTGCTACCCACCTTAGTTACGGCCCTTCCCTAACATGACTTTAATGCAGGAGTTTGTATGGAAAATAGTGCAATTATTTCGTCTCCGTGGCCGAATGGTTAACGACGTTGCGTTGTTAACCCCTGTTGTAAACCTTCGCCTCTCACCGCTGCGGGTTCGAATCCCACTGGGAGCTCGACTTGTAAGTGAGGTAGTGTCGGTTCTTATGGATGGCGGGAGATGTACAGTACTGGTTCTACCCAGGAAAAGTGTGTGGTCTGCCTCCACCACAAAAATCGGTCATATATAACGTTACATGTGTTGAAAATAAAACACCATACAAACAAACAAATCAAAACACTACATACAACTCAACTATTTTATCAAGCGTTTGAACATTTCAGATTTTACTTTAGCGACGTCATAACTGACGTCGGGTATTTCCGTTTGTTGAAAGTAAACAAGTTTTGACGTTCACTACGTTCAATAGGGTATGCGTATACATGCGTTGCTTTCTCGGCGTTTGTTGAGTTTGAACTGCTAATATTACTACTAGTGTGACGGTTGGTGGGAGTGATCGATCTTTATAAGAGTAATTCGCGCTTTAATGGAATGTACAATTTAATCAATTTTAAAGCGCTTACTTTGGTATTAACCCTGGAGAATCTTAGTGTGTTATTCAACGTGTCAATATTTTCTAAAATTGTATCACGTTTCGTCAATCTTTTGACAGTCATTTTTACTGAATTGGATAAATAATTAATCAATGGTTTAATGTGTAGACATAATACGTGTTCCTTGTAAACACACACTTACATAGTTAAGTATAAACACAACATGTTTACGACGCCGTTATACTGTATAGCCATCTATAAATAGCAGAGATATACTAAACAACCGACTATACTACAGGTTATCAAGAAACGCCAGTGTGTTCAGATCTTAACGACGAATATATACATATATAAGTTAACCCAGAAGCAATGGCGGATAATGAAAGTGTTTCACTAAAAATAGACGATTCACTGAAAATGGACGGTTCGGATGAATCTTTCGAATTATCGTGCTCGCCCTGTGTACGGAAAAACAGGAATAGAGAGGCTACTAAGTATTGTATGGATTGTCAGGACTATTACTGTTCCACTTGTGTCGAGTTTCACATCGACATTCCGGCTTTAACCGACCACACAATACTCGGAAGGGCAGAGTTCCCGACGAATGAATCTGAAGGCTTGATGACCGTACCGACGGACAGATGCAGTATACATGGTACCAAGTTGACGGACATGTATTGCCAGAAGGATGATCGGATTGGCTGCTCTATTTGTATGGCAGTTGAACACAGGTACTAAATTATTACATCAAACTATTATCATCAAACTATTGATTAATACAAGTTTCATAGAGATTACAATGAGCTGATATGGGCCAGTGGATTTGAAATCCGGAGGGCCCGGGTTCAAGTCTCACAGACTCCATTGAGTTTTTTTCGCATCGGGCATGACACTTTTTCCACGGGAATTCGAAGATCAATCAATATAATCAATCAATAAAATCAATAAATAAAAAATACCCCATCCACTCCAAGTATAGAAAGTTCGGCCCGAAAGTTCTCCTTGAGAGATTTTTTAAACATGTTTTTACATCATTTTATTTAACATATAACTTCCATCTCTATCTGGAGCGGCTCTAAATAACCTCTATAAACTGTTAATGAACCGTTAACCAACATTCAGTTCCTAAAAACGTTTATAAATATTCTCCTACCAGAGTATTATATCTATTATATCCTAACATATCAACATATAATGCGTGTAAAGTTTCGCGGTTGTAATACAACCAGGTAAAACGAGTATATTTGTTTATGTTTATTTAATATCGATTTATTGCCAAAAGTTTATAAAGAGCACTTAGGCCACCAGTAAAAATATCTTAGTTTACCCAAACACGACCTTAGATTTTCCAGATGGGTAGGTAGGAAGGATGCTTTTTTCTTTCATGTATGTCAAATTAGTTTGTGAATGCTGTTTAACGTTATAACTGTTTGATTGGACACTACTTTTTGTACTTAA
Source organism: Cyrtodaria siliqua (assembly GCA_037043455.1). Classification (NCBI taxonomy): domain Eukaryota; kingdom Metazoa; phylum Mollusca; class Bivalvia; order Adapedonta; family Hiatellidae; genus Cyrtodaria; species Cyrtodaria siliqua. The sequence goes on along the minus strand of JAWPHD010010207.1, from coordinate 14,521 downwards.
TAAAAATGATTTTAGTATACTGGGTGTGTATTGTCATGTTGAACATCTTAACTTTGTACATAGAATTCCTGTCTAAAACAATTAGTAACCCAAATTAGGAAACACTGTCTGTTTTTTTACACAAGAAACAATGTTTGTTTTTTGGAGTCGGGCCGATTGTTTTGAACCGGACGCGTTCGGACAAACATGGCCTCAGATATAAAAATGTATATGTCCATTGTATCCTGAATTACGTACGGTTTATAAATAAAGCAATTCCACATATTTTTTTCTTCAAAAGGCATAAACTTGATCAAGCCTGAAAAAGATTAAACTGTCGGAAATATGGCATCATTTAAGCCTAAAAGATTTCCAAAAGAGAAGTAACACACAACTTAAAAAAAGCAGATCTCTCCTCAAACTTCGTAACTTTTTACTATTTTGTGAAGAGGAGTAACTTAGTATCACTAAGCACTAAGTTACATAATTTTATAAAATTAACCTAATTTTTAGCTTATTAATTCTGAGTTATATAATGTATACAATCTGCACTGGTTTGGCGCAATTGACTAGTATTGGCCATTTCTGTAAATGGTATACGGATTTTTTTTATGAAATTAATTTCTATATTATAAGGCGAGTCTCTTATTAAGGGAGTTGTAAACAGAGCCTAGGGAGTTCTCTCATATTAAAAATAAGTACCGTAATACGTGTTTGCTTATATCTATTTTGATAAGAAACAATTTAGGTGTTACCCACGTGTGTTTATGAACATATTATTGCATTTATAAATTGAAAGTTGACATGTACAATGTCACACAAGCACATATAGAGTTACTACAAATATGTATTGTGTCTTGTGACGATATATCAACTATTTAATTGTATTTATCCATTTAACAATATCCATTTAACAAATGCACAGTTTCAAATTTACAAAACGGTATTCATGTAAACTGTCATTTCAAATATACGGACAGCCAAAAGTAACGCACCACAATTTTGAACGTACACATTACGCAGGCTGTTTCCATAAGCATAACCTAATCTATTTGGGTATTCGAAGGTGTTCCTGCTAAAGATTTCCAACGGAGAAAAAACACACATTAACCATGTTTGAAATATGTTCCTCACAAAAAAAAAAAGAGAAGAAAACTGAAATATTATGAAAGTGGTGCGCTTCTGTTGGCGTCCTGAATCAGTACCTCGAATCAGTACCGCACTAACGTTCATACCGTCTGTCCAATTTATAAATACAGGTCGTGCATAGACGTCGTCTACATACCAAAAGAAATCGATAACATTCTGAAGGAAGAAGATATACAAAAAGCAAAGGAGGATATGAAGAAAGCCAATGATCGTATTCGAGAAATGACAGAAAAACGACAAGGCGATCTTGCTGAAATAGAAAAGGACATGATCGTTGCACTAGGTAAAATCAAAGACTTCAGAGAGCAGATAAACAGAACCTTGGATCTGTTAGAGAAAACTACGAAAATGGAATTTGATGCATTGTATGAGGAAATCTTCGCCGCAGTCAAGGCGGATTTAGAGGCTATGCATGATGCTGTTAAAGACATGGAAGCCTGTCAACAAAATCTACAATCAGCAGAAGGAAATCGATCGCAGCAGTTTGTATGCATTAAAAAGGGTCAGCAAATAATGTCTGAGCCTTATAAAATAAGCAAAGATTTAGCTAAGTATGCCGGCACCATCGGTGTAAAGTTTGTTGTTGATAAGAGTATCGAACGTTTTCTAAATGGATTAAAATCGCTCGGAAAAAATGTTGAAAAATCAAGTTCAAAACATATTGATGTTAAACAACACGAATCATTGTATGAAGTCACTGGTCGGCAAAAGCATGAAATTAATGTAAGCGCGTGTTCATTAAATGGTTCCTGTATTCTGACAAACGGTGAAATCCTGCTGACATGCCATCAAAACCCTAACCTTCTACGATTAGACAGTTCAACATTTAAAGCGATTGACCAGTGCGACCTGCCTGCCATTCCGTACGCAGTATGTGAGATACGTCCACACGAAGCCGCCGTGTCATTGAGCAACAACTCCATTCAGATCGTCACCTTAGAAAACAAGATGGCGCCAACTCTATCAATCAACTTGGATCATTTCTGTTACGGCCTCGCTTTCAGTGAAGGGGAAATGTTTGTATCAGACTCCGGTAACAAGTTGTATGTACATAATACATCCGGCACACTGCTGCGAACAATACATCAGGACGATTCTGGAGAAGATATATTTTCTCAAACTAGACATGTTGCCGTGAGCGATGATAGCAATACTATTTATGTCGCCGGTGAGAAGAAAGGTGTGTTCGTCCTGGACAGGAAGGGGACTGTACTCTCGCGGTTCAGTGATCCAGAGTTGTCGGGAGCATGGGGATTATGTACAGATGGTTGTGGAAATGTGTTTGTGAGTGGCTACACTTCTAGCAATGTAATACAGATAGGATATAGGGGAGATAAACTTGGTGTGATAGGAAATCAGTCAGATAATATTGATCAACCGTCGTCAGTTTGTTTCGATAGGTCCAACTCTAGAATGATAGTAACAAGCGACAATAGCAAGGACATAACGGTGCTCGAGCTGGTATGAACAGTAATTTGAAGAAGTGGTGTGTGTATGCGTGTGTGTGTGTGAGTCAAGTAATCAACATGCAATGTGCTGTTCAATATTTCAAACTGTTTAACTATGGTAGCACTTTTTAGACATTTGCAAGCGAAAAATGTCGTGTGAGATATAGTTATTTCACACTGGCAGACATATATTTGTTTTGCAAATCAACTGTATTCATATTTGTTAACTTAAAGGGCCTGCAGGCGATCTGGAAAAAATATGAATGTCAATTCAAATTCCAATAAAATCATCATGTATATTATGTTTCAGTTTCATATTGAACATTAATGTTAATGAAATAGTTTGGTATGGAAAACGAGACGACTTCGTTGTATAATCACTAACATTAATTCAAATTCTTATAAATTCTGACCAAAGTACACTTTTTTTAAATTATATTTACATGTGTTAGCAATATAAGTGCCTTTTTAATTAATATTTGTGATTTAAGCAACAAATACCAGCCGAGACATCGAGTTTCCTATTTAAACATTTTTAAAAACAATATTAAACCGGAAGCTACATGCGAGTTAATGTAATGCCTATATATGCACATTGTGAAACTGATGCACATTACGAGTTTTCGTTTGTGTTAGGAGTGACAGGCTGCATTATACTACAAATCCATTTATCAAAACTCTTTGCCAGGTATTCAGGTCATACACAATTGTATATGTGCCGATTAAAAGTATAGGTTTATATTCACGGGTTCTTAAAATACCCGTGATTGAATATGCGTAACACGAAATGTGAGTTGGTAACTTTTAATTCGATACTTCATTTTGGTGTTTGGTCTGGCTGGTTAAATCTGTTTATATTGTGTCCATAGAGTTTGGATTCTCGAAATATTCATCACTTATATTTTCACAGACCTCACTCTTAAACGGGACAGTGCAAATAAAGAAATCCCCGACAGGTTGTATTCTCTAACAAAAATGCAGCATTAGTAGGCAATACAAGTATAACACACAGATGATCATGTATATATAAATATAAAAAAACACACAAAAGCCTAGAAAGCCACAAAGCAAGTACTCAATGACTTGGCAGACGCCGTAGCAACAATAAAACAAATCATTAATGGTACGACAAGACAAGATTTAAGACAAACATCAAACGCTACCGTCCATTGATGATTTAAGTAGGCGTCATCATAGGGTCCACAATATGTCCGGTCATCGCACAATCAAAGAGGAAAGCGTGTGGTGAAACCCTATCATTGTTCAACGCACTGCATGTTTAGTAGTTGACCACTAAACATGCAGTGCGTTGAACAATGATAGATTTAGTGGTTGACCTAACCACTAAACATACAGTGCGTTGAACAATGATAGGGTCAAAAGAAGGATACACGTTTTAACAAGTATAATAAAGATTGTATGAACGTGATTATGACAAACGATTACGAAGTTTGTAAATTACATCACGAGAGTTGTTGACAAGCAAACACATTTTAACGATCGGTGCAGAAAAATGTGTCGCTGGGAGAAAGCTTCAAAACGATTTCAAACTCTGCTAGACGAACAGAAGGGAGCCATAACCACGATGCATCGTATGTCGTCTGTCCATTCGTTACCACGGTGCATCGTATGTCGTCTGTCCATTCGTTACCACGGTGCATCGTATGTCGTCTGTTCATTCGTTACCACGGTGCATCGTATGTCGTCTGTTCATTCGTTACCACGGTGCATCGTATGTCGTCTGTCCATTCGTTACCACGGTGCATCGTATGTCGTCTGTCCATTCGTTAGCTCATATTGCTACTCATCAAGCCACTGAGCGGAATTTTAAAAGAGTTCACAAGGGACATTCAACCTATATTTAGATGTCCTTTAATACAAGTCAACTTAGACATTGAACATCGTATCACTTCAACAGGGACAAAGGCATGATTCTGGAGTTTGGCTCAACATGTTGTCTTAATTTAGGCCACATTTTTGGTTTCTGACACAACTGCAGTGTACATGACATCATCATACAGAAAATACTATTTGCAATTTCAAAAAGTTAAACATGTGATCGCACACCACATGGATGTTCCTAATATATACAATAAATTTAGCAATGACAATGCAAAGGGATACACGGAAGTTTTCTTTGAATAAGGGTGTTTTAAGTTCTGAAGCTTGTCATACAAATACAACTGTATATTACTAGAAAGTAGAAAATCTTTCAGACAATGAGGTCGATAATTTGTATTTTTCTTTTCATATATAGTCGTTTAGTCCTGTGCGAAACAAATCCATTTAACATTTGAACTTAATGTGTTTCCATTCTGTAATATGCCTTACAGACTTTATCTTGTCAAACTGGATGCAGCGTATATTGATTGCTAATTATAGTGTGTTATATTAAATAGGATACAACAGAAGCCGTAGTTTATTTATGAGTGTGGAATGCAATAATCTTGTCCATCCGGTCTGGCTACTCATTTAGCCGAGATAACATTATAATACAGAGGGGGTGACAAGGGGACATCCCTATTTGTTTACCTTTTTTTATTATTATATTTTATGAAAATATACATCATTTTCTTAATCATATACCTCTATTTTCAATTTCCCACTCCCGCTCACTGCTATTTTCCCCTAGTTTTCCAGCTTGTAACCCGAATTTAATTTCACCCATTTCTGTGCCCATTTTCTACTTCCCGAAAACCCGTGTCATCCCGACACATCGTGTAAATACTGCTGTATTTTCTAAGACGGCGTTGATATAACTCCAAGTAGAGAATGTACTGATAATTGTTTAATCTTGTTATTTTCTTTCATGTTCTTGTAAGCTTAATAACGTAATCTATATGTGGAAATTTGAAATGTGTGATGTTCATTTAATTCTGAAATGCCTTTTACATATATTTTCTAAATGCCTCACAATTCCAGTGGAAAGAGACAAACACGCACATATTTGTGATTATCTTCCATTAAACTATGTCCAAATTAAGTCTTAGTTCAGTTTAAAAACACGTATTCCCGTATCTTATATTAACTGGTCTTATTCACAAAATATCATTCATAAATTAAATAAATGTTATCCAAGAATATGATCAGCATGTTCTGAATTATTGGTTTTGATTTTACTGTTGAAATAATCGTGCAAATTATTTTTTCCCTAAATAGTTTTGTGTTAAATTGGCTTCTCCAACGGTCAAAAGGCCCGTAAGTCACAAAAACAAGTGAACATAATGCACGAATGCAGATGTCCATTTGTCAAACTGAAAACATGCATTTTCCAGAGTCCGACTCAATTTAATTTTTATCCAACTGGTATTTAATGTAGTATATTGTCGCTCGTAAGAGGTGCAGTACAAAAAATATATTCCCGGCAATTAATGATAAAATGGGCCGATATTTTATGAGCTCGGTAAAACCCCGCTTATAAATTGTTTTCCACGGAATGTTTTAGATTGCATCTTAATGATAACACATTTGTTTTCTCATGTAGGAATGAATGTTATTGGCAGTTGAAATAGAGTTACGGCTAATATAGAATATATTATGGTGGAGATTTATTAAACGACGTCAACAGAATGAATGAATGAATGAATGCATGGTGTTTTACGGCACGTCGACACATAAATGGTCATATTGTGCGCAAAAACTGATGAATGATGAAGGAATGAAGGATTAATTAAAAATTAATGTAAATATATAAACATATACGACGTCAACAGAAAAGATGTATGTTTAATGTTTAATGTTTATGAAAATGAAATCGAATACTGCTCATCCATTGTACATTTTAAGGCTGGAATTACACTCGTCCATTTCATAATGATCGTTGGCTATTTTTTTGACACGGAATGGATGATACCGCCCAGTGTATATCATTTAAAGATAAATAGTGAAATATTATACCTCATTTGCATATTCTACTCTTTGTTTAATGTGACGTCATCCGGTCCATAAACTTACATATTGACCGGGCCCAGTACGAGAGCTATAATTTCGGACGTGTGAAAAAAACGACGTCAAATTTAAATAAAACATTAAAGGTAATGTTTTAATTTGTTGGTCGGATTCGGTATTATATAACAAATAATGTATGGTGCTTCGATCCATATGCAGTTTATGGACTGAGCAGTCAGACCTAGAATGTTATATGGACATCAGCTTCGCTTCGGTCTATATAACATTCTAGGTCTGACTGCCCAGTCCATAAACTTGCATATGGACTTCAGCACCATACATTAGTTGTTAAATAACCTGCTTATGAAACAATTCCGCTCCAAAATTACTGCTTAAAGTATATTCGCATGCGTCTCTGTTAGAAGGCATGAGCATGTAGCAATGTTCAAATAAAATAGATTTTGTTGAATAAAACCCACATAGAATAGACAAAAGAGCAAAAGGGTTTATTTTGCCCCACCCATTCCCTAGCTATTTGTTTACTTATAAAACTGTGCAAAACATAACAAAAATACACAATTAGAAAGCGAAATTGATGTTATCCTAGAATTATCTTCGAAATTATTTTGATTTTATTTGTTAAAATAATCGTGGAATTTTTTTTTTCTCTAAATAGTTTCAATTCATTTAGATTGGCCTCTTCAACGGGCCAACCATTTTGGTTCTGCCTTCTTTATTAAAGGTTTTGAGAAACGGTAGTCGGCGAACTTTAAAGTACCATGATAACCCAATTATTATCAAAAAAAACAACAACACTTTTTTCATAGTTGTCTCGTTTTCGTATTTAAAATAAACAAAGACATAAGGCACACTACGATAACTAAGTTATAATGTTCCGATTTTACTAACTTTTATATTCGCACTTTCCATTTTTTTTGACCGACATTGCTTGATTAAAATGCATTTACCGCTTTACATTTAAACAAAGCTGTTTTTTTAATTGAATTAACAACTTGCAACTATATGTATTCATCCAATTCGTGTAGAACTGTCGTTAGATATCGTTATATATGGGATCGCCTCCGTTGTCCGATATTGTAGAAATACACTATATACGTAACATATAACACACTTTACGGAAAATTGATTTCGCGGTGTTATTATTAAAACCATTTATTTATTTCGTGTGCGTGTCATACGAGTATGATATACAACTTTGTCTAATTGAACACGATTCGCCTTGCTGCGGAAGAACACCAACACAAACTAGAACGATTATAAATCAAAACACGTTGTCGGCCGTGACTGATTGCAGTGTAACTGGTCATATATACTCGTATATTATATATATATGTATCAGGTATCTACTTTCATTTTCAATTTCCCAAAAATGGGATATGTTTTACGAAAGAAAGTATGTCCGTCTTGTAAGAAATATAAGTTACATAAATTTAGGAAAATAAATTAACCATATGTTATTGCCAATGGAAGAACAATAAGGTTTAAATGTGAACTAATACATCAACTTCTATAGATATATATATATTTATAAGCGAAATAGATGTAGTATACCGGATTACCTGTTCATTTACGGGGAATACACAACCAGGTCAGGGTTGTTTTCATGTTATCTGAAGATCGATCATATGACTTTACACGTATTGAAGGAGCAATATGGCGGAGAAAGGAAGTTTTGTACGAACTATGGACGGTTCGGATGAATCGTTTGATTTATCGTGCTCGCCTTGTGTACGGAAAAACAGGAACAGAGAGGCCACTAAGTACTGTGTGGATTGTCAGGACTATTACTGTACCACGTGTGTCCAGTTTCACGGTGATATTCCCGCATTATCCAACCACAAGATACTCGGAAGGTCAGAGTTCCCGACGAATGGATCCGCTGGACTGTTGACTGTACCGACGGACAGATGCAGCATTCATGGTACCAAGTTGACGGACATGTTTTGTCAGAACGATGATCAGACTGGCTGCTCTATCTGTATGGCAGTAAAACACAGGTAAGATATTAAAATCTAAACTTAATAAGCTGTCTAATTTTTTGCACTGCTACAGTTACATTTTCGGACACAGTCACATGTTTGGTGGGTCAACACATAATTTAGCAACATATTGGGGAGCGGGGATAAACATACTCTCTGTCCAAGCTGTGAGGTTATTTGTGTCTGCCTCCCCAACCACCGCTTCTTCCCTGCCATTGTCTTTTATGTTCCTGTTGGCATTCTTATCACCATCAATTATACGCCTTAATATGACAAACTGAGCATATCTCGGTCATTTTGAGCTTCATTATGAGAATATGAGCGTAATTCGGCCTAGAATATAAATACAGACATGATCACTATGAGCCAGAGGAATATACCCGGCCGTTAAAATGTTAAGTGTGCCAATGTGAGGACATTCGACAATTTAAGCTTAACCCTGCCGATAAGTACAAGCTTGTTTAGATATGTACTATATTTTCCAAAAAGTATTTTACTCTATCAGAACGTATCTCGGCCAATAAGATCAACAGAGCCAATTATGTATCTACGTTGTAGATAGTACTAACTAGTTTTAAGAAAAGTTCAGTATGCCCAACTGTATGGCTAAACAATAAGAGTAATTTCATAATCATTTCATATTGCCCAGTTATTCATTCTCAATCAAGACAAATGACCTTCAGTCAAGACAACTGACCTTCAGTCAAGACAACAGACCTTCAGTCAAGACAACAGACCTTCAGCTTAACATTGATTATACTCTACCTGGGTTAAGTAAATATGCACTGGTTAATTCTGCGTATATACATAGTCTATACAATAGTTGATTCCTCTGCAGTGGTCAATTAACCCCAGTTTGCAAAATATCAACGTTTTTTATTATTTGACAACTAAAATAATGTCTGTATTTAATTTGACACAGAGACATAATTGTCACGGCCGTTTAACTCACAACGAGTGTTATTTATCCTTTGGTTGAAATGTTGTGAGAAGCTTCCGTTCCTCGTTGTGAGGCCCCATATTTGATGAATGACAGAGTAAACAAGGTGAGTTTTTCCAAAATTTTGAAAAATAGAGGCCTTTGTGTAAAAATATCGAAATGCAGTTAGCTAGCTATGGGTTTTCCGAGTACGCACATGTAAAAATATTGAATGTTGGTGGACATCTTAATGGAAAAACCGTACGACGCAGTCAATCTGAAAGACTTGAAAACAGGAATGAACTTATCTCATGACCAAAAAAAACATCCGAAACGTCAATCCTGGTCGACGTTTGGTGCATTGGGATCACAAATAGATGCCCAAAAGTCGCCTGCGTAACTGTTTTCTTGAAATTCGTCATAGTAACGAAGATATACCCTTTTTTGCTTTGTTCCTCGTTGTGAGCACCATAACCTCGTTGTGAGCTACACAAATGCAGTATTTGTTTGGTCCGGAAATTTAATTTAGATGGCAAGAATATACTTTTTGATCCACTAAAGCAATTAAAACGTGTTTACACGATTTTTTTTTATTACTATTAATATATGCGTAAAGATACATCATACTCGGTGCTTAGCAGTTTGTAAGTTGTGTCTAATCGGTGTACAAGTTATATTTAGCGATGTACTGTTAATAAATCTCAGTTATATTCGAAATATTCATCAATGCCAATAACTACAGAAATACATCATAGTTTTACTTTGATCCTCGTTGTGAGCGTCAAATCGATCTTCGTTGTTAGCATTATGTATATCTTCTTTGCTTGTTACTGAACATGTCTAATTAAAAAAACGACTTTGATTATTTTTTATAAGGACTGGTATGACCATCAATATTCTTTTTAAAATTAACGTTTTCACTGTGAACGGCGTCAGAAATACAGTGTCTTTTTTCGTTTTGATTTTCATGTCGAGTAATTGTTAAAAGTAAAACCCGATTAAAACGGATTATTTAATTTAAAATTAATGTTAATTTGTTTACTTGCAAATATCAAGAATGATTTTCAATACTTTTTTATCAGGAATTGGATGATGGGATCGTTCAAGGGAAAACCGAAGCGAGGTATCAAGTGTGCAAGTGTTAAACGTGCTTCATACATTGAACGAAGGAAACGGTCAATGTACTCACCTAGACCATCGCCAATATGTAAACGCTTCAAAAGTAACCACTCGATGAAATCTCCAGATATAAAAAATACCTCCGTCAACAAAAGAAGGCATCTACCAACGCCGAGTAAATCGTCACAAAAACGAATACATTTCATGATAGACACAGAAACTGATAATGTTACTATTAGTCCACTAAAATCGCCTTTCAAAAAACTTCTATCACAGCAGCAGTACACTAAGAGTAAGGTTAAAAATACAGATAAAGTAAATATCACATCTGATGACAAATCCACAGAAAGACTGCTAGAAGAACTTGGATGTACCAATATTTTAGATGAAAATGAATTCGCCTAGTTATTTAAAATTCTCTGTTTTCAATGGATGTTTGTGGGTGATGACTGTTTTTTTTTTTTAACAGTACAATGGGGAGAGGGCATACACGTTTACAAATAATTCTTGTTGATAAGTGGTTTTCAGAATTAACCTTTTTTATGAAATTCAACACGTTCGCTCATGAAATGATATAATGCGTCCAGAGAGGAAGATTGGTAACCTAGATAATATTCTAATCCGTCACTGTAAATATTTTTTATTATTCCAGGAATCACTTCTTTGATACAGAAGCAAGAGTTAGAGGACACAGACGACGCGTTATAAAACCTCTTACGTTCTCAGAAGTAAACGACCCACTTCGAGGAGACCAACCAGTTCGGGCTAGATACGGATATAAAATTAATGAATCGAAAATCTTAACATCTAAACGCATTGGAGTGGATTTTAATTGATTTAAAAAGACAGTATCATTACTTGAAATTTACAAATGTTAATCGGTGTTAGTTCTATCAAATGAAGCTGATGTCATGGTCAAAGTCACACTGTAACTGTAAAACATGTGGTTGCATTTATATCTGAGGACAGATGGACGAAACATTTCAGAAAGTCAGAAGGTTGGAAATTGTTATCGGAAACAATATGTCTTTAACCTTGCACTTTCATACAAAATTCATTGCTTGTATACATGTAGATTAATATCAAATAAATTTAATTTCTTAGCCTGTCCAAGACCTTAATATGGCACTCACTTTCTATGTATCTTTATAAAATTTGGCAACTGGGAGATACATAATAACAAAACAGCTATATTTTTATTTGCAAACATATAATTAGAAAATGATTGTGTTTGAACAAAATGAATCACAGTATAAATCATCACAGCATATAAAATGGAACTTTAGTATAAAAACAAATAAAATCATTAAACTGACTAGTTTGGTAATCCTTTCTGAGTATATGTCTCATATAATCTATATATATATAAATGATTGTGTTGAAACAAATGAATCACAGCATAAATCGCCATCATATAAATAATAAATTGTCGTGGAATACATCGAAAGCATCATTGTAAAGAAAATAATTACAGTATGGAGCGACTGCTGATTTCATCAAAACGACTAATTGGACTTCATTTAATGTAGGAGTAAATTGGTAAAATAGTACACATTTTCTTAAAATCGACTTGTTATTGAGGTTAAAAGGGCTATTCTTCCTGCTTAAATACAACACTTATACAAGTAACTTTCCTAAAGTGAACATAGACAATTTAAACTTTAGCATTAAGCTTCAATGAATGAAAACTAAACGAATCTTTATGGTGAGTCACACTAATGAAAATTAAACAATTGCCATTCGTTTCAGCGCTTTCATCCTAATGGTAACAAATGCAATGAATGGACGGCTTCATAATTGATGTGCGCAAGTTAAACAGAATGTTATTAAGACATACTTTAACTGCATAAATCTCGTACCGTAAACTTTTGAAACAAAAAATGGAAGATATACAACATATGGGATTTAGAAACCTTGCTAGTTTCTATGAAACCTGCTCTTTATCTTTTTTAGATCTTACAATCACGTGTATTTTCACGAAAAGCTATATTTACAAGTATGTTGGCTTTTAGATCCGAAAAAATGACAGTACTAAAAAATCTAAAAAACATTCAAAAATCAACATAATATAGTATTTATGCTACGGTTTGCTTGACAACTGTAAGGAGATTTTCTAATAAAAACTACTCTATATCAATAAAAACATAAAATAAAGGCAAACTTATGTGTAACAGTTGTATTTTGTGCAAATCGTTACTAAAAGATTTAATATTATGTAGCTATGGAAACACCTACATATTAAAAAAAAAATTCAACTCAAAAGTAAATGTCAGATATTTTCACCGTTTTAATCATAGTCTGTACTGTTTTTAAATATCAGTCTCCTGAATATATCTAATTATGTATCATGTTTATGTGCGATGACATATCTGTAACAATTTTAACTCATTTATCTTAGTCAATTACCTTATAAATGAACACTAGTATAATACCCTTAATTTAAATATATTTTACCCGATTGATTAACCTTAAACATGTTTAAATCGTCAAGAAACAATCAACGTCATATACACACATTGCTTAAGAACAATTTCAGAATAAAACTTTAGAACAAGAACAACACCAGTATGCATATGATCCATTGGTCAATACCGATGGGTAGGTTATTGGTGCACCAATGCGTACTACAAATTAACATTGGAGTAATGTTAATGCCTGAAAAATATGGCAAATTGACCGAATACACTACAACACATCTTCATCTCTGACCATATTTGTTCAATTTACAGAATGCTTGAACAGTTCAGTCATTTGTCGTCTTTATGGAACATGCTTTTCTTGTGCTTTCCCAACTCTTGTGGTCTGCTGAATATTCTGCCACATAGGTCACACTGTACCCCTTTGAGGTTTTGCTTCTCATGAACATACGACCGGTGATGTCGCAAAGAATCTGAAGTCTTGAAGAACTTGCCACAAACGGTACAATTTACCTTATTTATCTCGGTTGATAAGCAGCTCTCTCGATGCCGTTTCCAACTACTCCTGTAGATGAAAACCTTGTCACATGACTTACATTTAAAGGTTTGACCTTCCGCATGGCATTTCGTTTTGTGCACTTTTAAGTCTCTATTGTAAGAAAATGTTTCCTGACAACCTTCTGTTTTACATTTAAAGGACTTTTCGCCACTATGTATCACTCTGGCATGTCTTTGCAAATTAAATCTGTTGTAAACATCGTGTTGCAGATGTGACAGGCACATTTTTTATCTTTGGGTGGCATAACTGTTTGGTTTAGCTGTACTTGCTGAAATATAAAAAATAATAATTTTAATTTAAAGTCGACAGACGAACTAGAAACAGAAATATTGTTTTAATTGAACAAGAAGCTGCGTTATGCCCCGGTGGTAGCGCCTGTCAATATTACTTGTTTCAGTAGAAATTGCTGAAAATTGCATACAAAATAAGCACTGAAGTATCTAACCAGATTGTTGTAGACTCTGAAAACAATAATTAACTTTCTTATAAAACCAAGCAACGGTTTTTTATATAAAGGGGCAATAGTTCATTGCACGCAAAACTTCAAAATTTCCTTAGTTGCAAAACAATAATTTGTGATAAATTCAGTCAAGAGTTGTCTAACTTGATAGTGTTACACCCTTTGATCACTGTCATCAACTTTCATATAAAAAAACAAAGTAACGTTCGGTTTTTAAAATATAAACACAATACAACATTGCACACACAATTTTAATCATATGGGTTACCTCGTACGGACGAACCACAGGGACGAACCACAGGCATCAGTGTAAAAGTAGGTACAATGTTTTTAAATAATATTGTAATCACTTTGGTAGGTAAATAATGCAATATGAAATTTTGTTTACATCAATAGCAGTTTGAGCCCCCGCTACATTAGGTACTTTCACAGCTGTCAATCAATTGAGAGATTTGACGTACGGCGTTTCGGCAACTACAAGGATGTCAAAATACTCTGTCTACCTTTTGATATCGACCGAAAATATGACGTAAGAGATATGAAAATTGTGATAGCTATTTTAAACAAAATGCGATAGTAATGC